>CM065659.1:1283716-1287577 GCA_033220385.1 Triplophysa yarkandensis
CGCGATTTACTACCTTTACATTCGATTCACAGTATATATCATCAATCTATGAGGTGTGATGGATTGTTACGCTATATAGGAGGGGAAGCTTATGAAATAGACATCAAATGAACAAGTACTTCGGCATTGCTGATGGGGTTTGTGAACTGAATATTTGCAGAAATATTTATCTTTTACCAAAACTTATTATGCAGAAATAGTGGAGTGAGTTTGTGATACAATCATTGTTATTATTTGTATTAATATTGCTATAAATAAGACTTTTTTCTTTTCTTCTTGGTTCATAAAGAAAGGACTCCAGTGATGTCACAGCAAATTGTCTTCCACATTGTTCCTCCAAGAAAGTCTCGAACATGTCTTATTGAATCCACCGAAGACCAAATATTTAAGCCATGCCACCCATATATATCTCATTTAGTCTCATCAGTCTTTTATTTCTCCAAAGAAATATTATGAGAAACATCAGACATGCAGTTGATAATTCAATGAAATGAGTGACCTCTGAATTCTTTTTTCTTTGTTTCCCCCATCAGCGGTAGAGGAACAGTGTATTCATAAAAGATAATGAAACAAACACAGGTCTCCAAGGTGCACTGTTGGATGTTTGTTTATTAAACCAGTAAATGAACTGCTTTCATAAGTTTGAGATGAACCGCTGATTCTGCGAGAGCTGCATTTCACTGTCATTTTTCTGAGCTTCTGTCTGTCAATCTGCTGGACGGGAACTGAAGGTTAATCTGTCTGTCCCGTCCAGTGTTCTGAATACTAAAACAGCTGCAGGGCCGAGCGGATCATACAGTGTTTACTGGTCACAGTCTCACGAAAGAGATCACTGAAACAGTTGTGTCTGGATCTTTAGATCAAGTCAAAAAGAGAGTCAGAAAGGCTTTTTTATTAAACATGGTGACATTTTAAAGAACACAGAGTTATTTTTCAATATCAATATTTCAAATGTGCAAAAATTATTGTAGAGCTTTTGGGTTTGATTTTGCATGAGGACATCATTTTGGCATCATTTGACTTCTACTTATATATGGAAATATTTTCATCTATTATGTAAAGTTTTATAGTCTGGTTGATTATACCAACCTCCACATCACAGTGTTAGATAAACCAATGGCTCAAAGACATTATTTTGTGCACCTGTTTCATATAGTAACTATCATTGATCTTTACATTCATACTGTATAGATTTTGTTCAGAAGGATATATTTAGCAGCTGCTTTTATCCAAAGCCTCAAGATTTGAGAAAACGTACATCATGAAGTAAATGTCTTTCTATTATCTTCTGCTCAGAATCCTTCTGTCGGTTTTGATTACATATATGTCCAGATATCATATTTACACAATACTACACAATAAGTACAAAATGGACACAATCTTTAAACACAACAATTGGTCAACATACAAAAAAATGAATAAAAAACAAAACAAATTCCTTATTATCGAACACTAACCTTAAATTCATTTTAAACCTGAGATTTATCATCCCAGCATACAAACTCTTTCATACAACCTCAATTATATGCTTGAAGTGGGACGTCTCTTTGACCACTGCAGTTCACCTGAGACGTTCTGTATGTATTGTATATTATTACTCCACTAGTTATAGAATTTCATCTGCCCTTCCGAGGTCTTGCACTTCACTGCCAACAAGTTAAGTTCCTCTGTGTCAGTCAGAACCCAAAGTTAATGTACGTAAGAGGCCTGTTGAGGGATGTAATTGGTTTTTGAGCACTTAATTGCATACTGGAGCTGTCAACAATGTTTCAGTGTATGCCACACATCCATTAGCGTGTCTATTAGGAAGAGAAGACTGCAGTGGAGAGAAAATAGCACGAGCATTTAGCCGAGGAGCCGGTGAAGAGCCGCACACACTCCGCTGTTATCCATCACCCTGATGTCATGAGGAATGCTGATGAAATCTGTCTGCCCTGCTGAAAGGACAAACATGAATTCATATACTGCTGCAGGATGCTTTCTGCGGCTAACAGCAGGTCCTGAACCATTTAGTTTAAGATATGATCTTTAGGATCTTAAATGATTGTGATTTACGAGATAGGATATGATGGTTGATATTGGTTATTAAAGTTAAAATAACACTGTATACAGTTTGTTTTAACATGTATAAACATACAGCCGCAGGAAAAAAATCAGTCTGGCAATATCTGGAATATTCTCCTAAACTCATTCAACTGCAATGTGAAAGACAAATGAAAAACTGATAAAAATTCATGATAAAAATCATTTTTGAATTTATAATATGCCCAAAAATATCCAAAATATTGTTTGAAGTTCACAGAGTGAGAGAGAGAGAGAGGAGAGAGAGAGAGAGAGAGAGAGAGAGAGAGAGAGAGACCGAGACCGAGAGAGAGACAGAGACCGAGAGAGAGACCAGAGAGAGACAGACAGAGAGAGAGGACCGAGAGAGAGAGACAGAGAGAGAGACCGAGAGAGAGACCGAGAGAGAGACCGAGAGAGAGACGAGAGAGAGACCGAGAGAGAGACCGAGAGAGAGAGACCGAGAGAGAGACCGAGAGAGAGAGACAGAGGGAGAGACCGAGAGAGAGAGACCGAGAGAGAGACCGAGAGAGAGAGACCAGAGAGAGAGAGACCAGAGAGAGAGACCAGAGAGAGACCAGAGACGAGAGAGAGAGAGAGACCGAGAGAGAGAGACCGAGAGAGAGAGAGACCGAGAGAGAGAGAGACCGAGAGAGAGAGAGACCGAGAGAGAGAGAGACCGAGAGAGAGAGAGAGAGAGAGAGAGAGAGAGAGAGAGAGAGAGAGTCAGAGGGAGAGAGAGAGAGAGAAAGAGAGGAGACCGAGAGAGAGAGAGAGAGAGGAGAGAGACCGAGAGAGAGAAGAGGAGAGAGGAGAGAGAGAGAGAGAGAGAGAGGCGAGAGGAGAGAGAGAGAGGACCAGAGAGAGAGAGAGAGAGAGAGAGAGAGAGAGAGAGAGAGAGAGAGAGAGAGAGGAGGATAGAGAGAGAGAGAGGAGAGAGAGAGGAGAGAGAGAGAGAGACCGAGAGAGAGAGAGACCAAGAGAGAGAGAGAGAGAGAGAGAGAGAGAGAGAGAGAGAGAGAGAGAGAGAGGGGGTCAGAGAAGGTCAGAGAGAGGAAGGACAAAAGAGCCTTTAGAGACCAGAGTTTTTTATATCCTGTCCTGACTGTGAATATATTTAGCTCGTCTTCTCTTTAAACGCCCTTCTGCTATTCTGATGTCATTTGTTTATGGAAGTGGTCCGCAGTCTGCCTAATTGCGTCTTTAAGATGGCAACTTGTTTCCTTATCCAAATTGTGAAAGTAATTATTACTCAGGGATATTAATTGTGCTGTCATTCTCTAGTTCAATGAGCACGTGGTCATGGCGGATGTTTAAAGGGTGGACACATTTGAAGAGTGTGGAACAAAAGAACAGCATTTAATTTTAAATGCAGGTGCTAATAATGAATGTTGTGGTGTATAGGCACTTAATGAAGGACATTAGCCAATAGCCTGTGAGAAACTAAACAAGCTCATTAACTGAGGGTGAAAACTGCATTTACTTCCATCATCCTGTGATCGGACCATTTAGCCCTGACCCGAAGCTTTCTGGATAATTAAAGATATATTCTTATAGCTTCATAACAAACTGCCAACATTGCGTTGTGTGTGCTTACGATCTTGGAAGGAAAAGGTTTGGTTTGGTTTTGAATAGATGAGATTATTCTGAATTTTACACATTGCTGACTAACTGAAAGGGGATTTTGCTTCGTCCCAGGTCTTGAAGGACTTGCAGTATTTTCTACATGCTGGTCTTATAGTTTAAAAAATAGAATGTGAAATATAAAACTAAACCTCTGGTATCCGGAGAGAATAATTG
>CM065659.1:1288077-1295577 GCA_033220385.1 Triplophysa yarkandensis
TGCCAGACATCAGGCCAATAAATTCATGTCATGCTTCATTCCCCCAGAGCTTTGACTTATTAGAACACTTTAATGGAGTTTTGTAGCTCAGTTTTTTTTCATGTATGATTTAAACAGAAGGGTTGCTATCACCTTGCGCGACTTCCACAGGCAATCTGGACTCGTAAGGAATAATCACAGAAGTAAAAAAACGCCGTTTTTTCATTTATCGGTTTATTGCAGAAATTGAACTGATGAAGAAAAGAAGCTGGGTGAGATATGTGCGGTGATGTTTATACAGTGGATTCATTCAGCATTTAATCTACAAATAACACCTGTGAAATTGGATGTGGACGCAGCTGTGTTGTGATTTGGTAAAGGTTGGCTCTCCGTGTTGTTCATTAAAATGGGTTTACGTGGCATTAAGGCTCTCAGAATAGATCAGCAACATTGATTTATTGTAATCTGCCTTCGCACATTAGCGCTTCATGGGTTTGTGTGCTGGATTCCTCCGTTTCATTTCTCTACACCACACGTCGATGGATGAAATGCCTCTGAGCTTCACGATTCCTCATTCCTGCATACATTTGTGTTGCGAAGCAGCTGAGCGATATTTTGTTGCATGTGCGTGATGATAAATCCATATTAAAATGTATTATTATGCACTTTTTGTGCAAAGACAGCTATGAAATACATCAATAAATCAATAGAACATAAGATCATAACATACATTTTTCATGTACATGAGCTGGTTTTCATTAAGATGTTGTGGTGTTGTGCTTTTAAATCGACAATAACTCGTGGCTGTATACTTTTTATGAAAGTTCCTTCCGTCAATAAAGAGAAAGCATGACCTTGATTTTTGACAGTGAAAAACATTACAGTGTACATAAAGTGTTTCCTGAAACGCTGGAATTGATGCAGTTGTGCTAACTTAGACATTACTTTTACACATTTGTTAAATTGATTGCTCTCCCAAAATGACATTTCTGTCATCTGTTTGACATTGACAACACTTTCTTCTGAACAACACAACAGAAATTTCACAATAGAGTGTTGATAACCAAACATGTCTGAACCTATTGGCTTTCTTTCAAAAACCACAAGAGACATTTCTCATAATATCTTCTTCTGTAGTCCACATACAGGTTTACAGCCACACGAGAGAGAATAAATATACCAGTGACTCAGGGTTAATGGTTGGTTGTAGGAGTTAAAGGACAAGCCTCAGGTCTTCATCTGATGAGAAGTCATTAAAGGCTCTCAATAAATACTCTAAATGGAATGAGAATTAGCTGATTAGTTGGGAATGGTGCTTTGGGGCTTAAAAGAATGTTGTTTTAGACTGTATTAAAGATTTTAGGAAGGAAATCCTATAAACTTGGAACTTGGACTATTCTAAAAAATACAAAAAATTGTATACAAACTTAATCACTGAATGACATTTAATATCTATTATTATTCATTCATATGTAATTCATATTTCAAACTTAATTGGCTGTGTAACAACAGTAACAGACTGACATGCAATCCCTTGGCAAAACACTTGTTTTTAAACTCAGCATATGTATTTATGTTTGATCATATCTATTTTTTTATGGTGTCATATTCTGGAGGAGCACATCTTGTGTAAAGGGATAGTCCCTTGTGTAAAGTTGTTTCAAAGTTGTTTTATGAATGTCTTTGTTCCGTTGAAAACGGGGGAAGATATTTTGAAGAATGTTACCAACTGAGAATCAAAATGTTCTTATTTATGTATCCGTCCCTTAAAAGTGGATGGTGGTGTACACACAGTGTTAGTGAGTCAAAGCAGGTGTGTTCTGTTCCTGTTTCATACAGAGAGTTCCAGCAACAGAGGCTAACATCCCTGAAGCTCTGCTCACCACAGGGATAAACAGGAAGTGATAAACACACATACGCACATACCCGCACACACACACACACACACACACACGCACGCACACACGCACACACACACGCACGCACACACGCACACACACACACACACGCACACAGACACACACACACACACACACACACACACACGCACGCACACACGCACACAGACACACACACACACACACACACACACACACACACACACACACACTCTTCCCACTGTTTGATCATTACTCCACTGTACTCACTGCTGTGTCTCCTCCCGACCGCCTTTCCTAAAGGATGACACTCATTGTTTTAGATGTGCTTAATGATTTATTTACTGCTTTAGCTGTGCTCGCAACCGGCAGCTCGCAGGCGTCACACGCAGTACCATCATGTGTTCGCCAGATTCATTTTCAGCTGTGATTCCACCCATAAGAAGAAAGAAGCCGCCTTCTTTTAAAGCATCACATCACACATCTCACCCCTATATAACATTAATTGATAGTGATAGTTCATCCAAAAAAGTAAATATGCCCATTATTTACTCACTCCTTTGTCATTTAAGATATGTACGACCTTTAATGCAGAACACAAAAGGAGATATTTTAAAGAATAATGGTAATCGGTCATGCTTCGATATTTCAGAAGTGAATGTGTTCCACTGCTGTTCTTCAAAATATCTTATTTGTGTTCTGAATAAAGAAATCATGGAGGTTTAAAACGACATCTTGGAAACTACATGATGACAACATTTTTGCGGGGGTTGACCTTTCACTTTTTCAGGTTTTTGAAACCATTGAAGGATTCATGCAAGGAACAGAAACATGATGTGACACTCTTGATTTCAGAGGTCGGGGTCCATGATGATAGTTGAAATATGATGGAAATGATTTGTGGTATCGTCAAAAACTTTATGTGTTTCAGATGATGAGAGTGTTATAATAATGTGTAATAACAGAACATTACTGATGTTGTGCTGTCACTTTCACATCATTTTCAAGCAGATCTCTGATCTCTGTGTTTCTACATCCTGTCTTCATATTCTGGACAAAAATCTTGAAGCCATTGTCAAGACACTTAAACAGACAGCTGGTTTTTATTATGTATAATCATTTATTTATTTCAGGTAAATTGGGACAGTTTCTGACATGTCTCATCTCTCGGATGTCAAAATGTGTCAGTGTATATCTAACTTTTGAGGATTCTTTTCAATTATAATGCTGTCTAACAAGCCAACTGTCTATAGGCAGAAGACAGCGTGATAGCTCACTAGATTTTAAAAGAAAGACTTTTCTGTGGTGTCAGATTCATTATTATATTGTATATAAATATTTTTATAAAAAACATATTTGTAGACAAAATTGTGCGAAAAAAACCCAGAATAAGAAAACCGAAGCTGACCAGCATCATAAAATGAGTTGATTTCATTCTGTGTATCTTGAGTGAATGTGAAGAGACTCTTCAGTTACGATCAACTTCTCAAATCTAATTGGCTCTGCTGTCAGACAGAGGTCATAAATATACAAGCTCTCACAAACCCAGTTCAATTGAAATCAAATGCAACTGGTCCGGTGTTATTTCTGCTGGAAATATTTAGTCTTGACCTCAGTCCTAATAGATCTAACGTGATCTAAAAGAACAGTTTAAAGGAATGGTTGACTCAAATATGAAATTGTTCTCATCATTTCCTCACCCTCATCACAGATTTATTTAAGTGCCATTCTTCCGCTGATTTAAAACATGACATCATGTTATTATCGTATCAGGTGTCAACATGGCAAAGCTAAAAAAAGGCACAACCATCAATCACACAACTATTTTAAAAATACTACAAATACTCCAGAAATGTGTTTCGAGTGAAAGGAAATGTTTGAAAGAGAAAAATATTCAACACATCTCACATACACGTATTATTTTATTCTATTACTTTGTTTCATCATTTGCACTGTTAAAACTATTTATCTCTATTCATCGCATCCAAGCATAGCAGTTTGTGTCTACATATTATTTCTCTTAGAGCTGTGTGTGTACTTTATGTATTGTTCATTATCAATACATAAATTATTCATCATAATTGAAAATGTTCTATACTTAGAAACACTTTCACATACGTTCATAAATAAATGTTAAAATAATATAACATAATATATAATAAAGTTGTTTGTTTGTGCTTGTGTTTATAAATACAATATTATTATGTAAACACAAACTTTAGTTCTGTATGTGATTTGAGAAGTATCTTTTATATATTGAGAAATAATCTCCAAATAGAAAGTGCGGTATTTAATGTTAGTGTTAAAGATAACAGCGGTGTCCGTGTCTCATTCAGCGTGACATCCTGCTGTGTAAGTGGCGTGTTTGTCTGACTAACATACACAGAAAAACTCGCTCTTAAAGAAAGAATGAAAGACATTCGTCTCTCTTCAGGGATTCTGAAAAACAAAACCACAACTTTAAAACAACACCAAATCAGGTCGATGCGTTATGTTTTCGATGTCATTGTGAGACAAAAGAGGAGAGTTTTTGGACAGATTTGGTGATGTAAAAAGGACTTTTAAGAGAAAGAGTAACCAGAAAATCTAAAGAAAGCAATGAAATAAAATGCGTCTATTAAAACATGTCAGAAATAACTGTAATATAATGCTTCTTTAAAAAGAAAAAAGGTGTCAAATGTGAATTAGCACGCTCAGAAAATGAATGCGGCCTTAATAACAAATCCCACACTGTATGGAATAATGTAACATTAATGCAGATTTTATGAGCTTATCTGGCCTCCCCACTTTGTGGCGATATATCAAAACTTTTCATTTAGTTTAATGTAGCTGCACTCATTTAATCGTCTGATTGATTTTTTAAACACCCTGATGCTTGCTGTTTTAGCAAAGCCCAATTTACTCCGATCCCTAAAGCTGGAAATATGCAAATGATGAGCGTGTGCTAATGTAAGCGTGTCAATCACACTGTTGCAAATCCGGAGAAAGTGCTGGTGCTTAATCTCACACAGGATTGCTGACTCTGTCGTATTTGATTTGATAGTGTTGGCACACCGCTGGGGCTGGCTAACATGCCGAGGGCACAGGGTTGTGCCATTCCTCTCCAGACGGAAGAAATGTTAACATGTGATGAGATACAAACACACACTCTATTGATTTGTTGCTGCTGGACTTATATACAAGCATACGATTTCATGAATTCATTGACTTGAGTTTCTGATTCTGACTATTTTATACGTGAGTTGTGTATTTGTGCTGAATATTTGGATTAAAAAAGTCATGGAATTATTTGATCTGCTTTTTGTCCTATGGAAAATATGTTTTTTATTTTAAAGGGAATACTTTAAACTATCTGAAAAGATAAAACTGTGAGCTAAAAGTGCTTCTGAGATATTTTTGTAGCAATTCAGTTGATGTGTGATGTGTTTATGTCGAGAAAAGACTGGATAGAAACAACACAAAAGAAAACAGCTTCATGTCTACTACTTTGGAATAAAATTGGACTCTATTTGCTTCCAAAGACTTCCAAGGATCCTTCAAGTGTTGCCATATTGTTTTCATTTTTAATACAACTATACTACCGAGTCAACTTGTAGTTATGTTGATACTTTATTTATTCAATAGTTTGTTCTAGAAGCACGTTTTAAATTCAAGTTGTAGGTACATTTCTTTCGGAAGCATACTGTAAGAAAGTATAAGTTTAGTGGTGATATAGTCCAAGTATACTTTTCTTTAAAGACACAATATACAAAATAGAATTGACAAAATATAAAACAGAATATAAAGAGTATATGAACTTAATATAAAATTAAAGTATATTTCTAAGACTGAGTCAAGTGTACTTAAGTATAATTTTAATTATATTTTTTGAAATAAATATATCAACTTATTTTTTACGAATACATTTACCAAGCAATTCCAAATTGAGGCTGTTTACTTTTATACGCTTGTTTCTGGTGTTGACATGTATGATGTACGGGGTTTTAAAGAACTTTTGACTAGTGAGAGCTGAAAGTGTGGATTTACACGAGCTCAGGTGGAGATGAGAACGCTCAATGTGTCTTTATCTGTTATCTTCAACATATGATTCCAGGAGTTCAGTAAATGAGTTCTTCTCTCCAGTAATCTCTTTCTATTCTTATGTCCTCTGTTTCTCTCTCTCTCTCTCTCTCTCTCTCTGTCTCTCTCTCTCTCTCTCCTCTCTCTCTCTCTCTCTCTCTCTCTCTCTCTCTCTGTCTCTCTCTCTCTCTCTCTCTCTCTCTCTCTCTCTGTCTCTCTCTCTCTCTCTCTCTGTCCTCTCTCTCTCTCTCTCTCTCTCTCTCTCTCTCTCTGTCTCTCTCTCTCTCTCTCTGTCTCTCTCTCTCTCTCTCTCTCTCTCTCTCTCTCTCTCTCTCTCTCTCTCTCTCTCTCTCTCTCTCTCTCTCTCTCTCTCTGTCTCTCTCTCTCTCTCTCTTTCTCTCTCTCTCTCTCTCTCTCTGTCTCTCTGTCTCTCTCTCTCTCTCTCTCTCTCTCTCTCTCCTCTCTCCTCTCTCTCTCTCTCTGTCTCTCTCTCTCTCTCTCTCTCTCTCTCTCTCTCTCTCTCTCTCTCTCTCTCTCTCTCTCTCTCTCTCTCTCTCTCTCTCTCTCTCGCTGTCATATCATCTGATATTTTATAGCATGTGGAGAGTATGTGGTCTCCTGTTCAGTTCTCTGAGAAATAATGTCACACATTACAAATAATATCTGCCTCAGGAGAGAGATGGTGACAGATTTGGTGACTCCATATTTATTTACTGTTTTAGATTTTCTCCCAGTTTTCTATTAAATCTTTAATCATCAAAGAGTTTTTTTTCAACGTATTATTGGTGCCAAGAGTTTGCTTGGTCTTATCTCTTATTTGTTTCATGCGGTTTATATCATCCTTCTTGACGAAAACACTGTTTTATATATACATCATATAAACAATGTTCAAATAAAAGTATAAACAAGCATTTCTTAAAGACATCTCAGCTCTAGTCGAACATTTCAAACATTCTGCATCAGGAAAGCCAATATCTCTCTTCTTTCCTTATGATTCATTTATGTTTTCATTGTTGAGACAGTTCTGAATTATGTGATGTTAAAACTTTTTGTGCTTGTGTGTGTGTTTACGTGCGTGCGCGTGTGTGTGGTGTGTGTGTGTGTGTGTGTGTGTGTGTGTGTGTGTGTGTGTGTGTGTGTGTGTGTGTGTGTGTGTGTGTGTGTGTGTGTGTGTGTGTGTGTGTGTGGTGTGTGTGTGTGTGTGTGTGTGTGCGCGTGTGCATTTGGTGTGATATAGAGAGACATTAGGAGCGTCTGAAGTCGGAATAATGTCAGCCATCTGCTTTAATCTTCTCTCTTTACATCGGTGTGTTTGTCAGATTTATCTGGCAGTAATCATTCTATTAAATGTTATGATGTGAAAACACAATGTCTGGCATGAGACAGTGAGGTCTTATAGAGGCCGGCTGTAATAAGACGTGTGGTGGGAGAGAGAGGGTCATCCTCAGAAGAACATCAGACCTTCATGCATCATTAAATGACAGCCGGGCTAAATCGAAGAAGATGATGATGGTCGGGATCAAATGGACACACTATTTTTTTCCGCACTATTTAGCATGTTCTCACTCGGTAAAGACCCTGATAT
>CM065659.1:1300577-1322101 GCA_033220385.1 Triplophysa yarkandensis
TATATTGCACAACAATACTTGTTCCCTTAAAACATCCCAGTAATAAAATGAAAAAGATTTATTACACTGAATTCATTTCATGTATGGAACTTTATCTTAAAAGGTTCTCTTGTGTTTCTTTTATAGATGATACGTCCTCCAATCAGAAACAAGTATGATACATGGTAAGTACAGGGAGGTCTTATATATTAATGTGTGTGTATATTATTTCCATCAAAAATAAATGTACAATTAGTTAATTAATTATCTATTTAATAAGTGAAGATTAATCCGGAACACTTTTTAAGTTGGAAGAATTTTGAAGTCATAAAGAAAATCAAACCTGTTTTCATAAGAACTTGAGAATTTCACTTGTTTGTGACATTTTATTATGTGCCATGCAAACGTTCCAAGGGTTTTTGTAAAATGTATTCGCATTAAACTGTTTATTTACCATATTTCATAAGGAAAGCAAATTAACTCTGCATAAAGAAGCGAATGCATTCATCTACGCGCTGAGTTTAATGTCAGTAACGTCAAGCTCTGAGATGGAATCTCGAGCTAAAAAAGCCATTCAATTTTATTTGGATTATATTGCAATAAATCATTTCTTTGTAAAGCGCCCTGGTGATATTTTCTCACTTGCACAAATGCGGTTCAGATTGGTTATCGTTCCCACTGAGAGAAAGATTCAGGCAGACAGCCGGAGCTTCTTATCAAAGTATAAACGGCTGCAAACTTCAGAGCAAAAATCACACCACAGCCTCATTTCCATACCAGCAACATAACAGATGACTGCTGCTTCCAAACATATGCAAATCTCCATCCTATTCTTTAATACCTCCTCACATTAACAATCTCCTGCCATGTCTAGATGTGGAAATCACAATATTTGTCAAAGTGGTTAAATATGTTGTCAGGCGGGGGGCAGTAAGGCCCGGTGTGCTGACAGTGTGCCGCTTTACACCAGCGGGAGGGACGTTCTGTACTTGCTCAAGTAACCGTGAACTTCGCTGTTTGGATGAAATCATTTCTGCACTCTTAAAGGAACCACTCAAACAAAAATGATTCACTTAAATGCCAATTTTAAAGCACTTTTTAGTTTAAAGTGAACATGATTTCAAATTCAAACCGATCTTGTTGTTTTTCAGAGTTCCATATGGAAGAGCGTCGGGTCGATGGATGCTCATCATTTCTCCACGAAGCGGAGACGCATGGTTCCCAGCATCACCATCTGACTCTTAACATCAAGCAGTGTACCGATGCGAAAAACATCTGCATATCTGCCTGAGGACTCATCGCTAATGGCTCCGATGCCGTTCAAGATTTACAGCTCCGATCGCACGTGAACGTATCACAATGCCTTCTAAAGTCTCGTGTCTGTACGTGTTGACCGTCATCTGCTGGGCGAGCGCTTTGTGGTACCTCAGCATCTCCAGACCCACCTCGTCCTACGTGAGCCAGCTGACCGCACCGGCACACAAACCCACCAGAAGAGCGGCCAACACAACTTTGGGGAACATCAGGACACGGCCCCTGAACCCTCACGCCTTCGATTTTATCATCAACGAGCCCAAGAAGTGCGAGGAAAACGTTCCCTTCCTGGTGATCCTCATTACCACCACGCACAAGGAGTTTGATGCCCGGCAGGCCATCCGAGAGACGTGGGGCGACGAGAGCACCTTCAGCGACCTCCGCATCATCACGCTCTTCCTGCTGGGACGCAGCACGGACGCGGTGCTCAACCAGATGGTGGAGCAGGAGAGCGAGATCTTTCATGACATTGTGGTGGAGGACTTCATCGACTCCTACCACAACCTCACACTCAAAACCTTGATGGGAATGCGCTGGGTGGCCACCTTCTGCAACCAGGCCAAGTACGTGATGAAAACGGACAGCGATATCTTCGTGAACATGGACAACTTGGTGTATAAACTTTTAAAGCCGGCAACCAAACCCAGACGGAGGTACTTCACCGGTTACGTCATCAATGGTGGACCGATACGGGACATGCGAAGTAAGTGGTACATGCCCAAGGATCTGTATCCAGAGAGCAAGTACCCTCCGTTCTGCTCAGGCACGGGCTACGTGTTCTCCGCCGATGTGGCTGAGTTGATCTACAAGACTTCTCTGCACACCAGACTCTTACATCTGGAGGATGTTTACGTCGGCGTGTGTCTCAGAAAGTTAGGGATTCATCCGTATCAGAACAGTGGATTCAATCACTGGAAAATGGCTTATAGTCTCTGCAGGTACCGGAGAGTCATTACCGTACATCAGATCTCCCCCGAGGAGATGCATCGCATCTGGAATGACATGACCAGCAAGAAACATCTCAAGTGTTAGATTTATGAGGACTCGATGTGTGGTTGTGGCCTTTTTTATAGCCACAATGCAAAAGTTGTTTTGTGAGCACATACTGTAGAGGTCTTTCTTAAAAACACTTAAACCCTTCCAGGGGAATTTCAAAAACCACAGGAATGGATTTGATGATGTATGTGGGATTAAAAAATGATGTATTTGATTCATGTTAATATAAGAACTGTGCAGGTCTGTACAACATGCTGCTTGGGAATACATGAATGCACACTTGTACATGATCACAGGAAGGGATTTTTTCTTTCTGATGCAAAGCAAATGTGCATCACATCAGATGAATGTCAATGAAATTTTGATTTTGCACAGCCAGAACCGGACAGATCCTGTGTTCACCGAAAATCTGAACAACTTTTATTCATTTATACCAGCACTTTGGTTGATTTTATGATTTTCACAGAGCGGCCAGCCCCCTTAACACATTTGAAATCCATTCAATAGAACCACACAGATTTTCCTCCAGTGATATATGAAAATAATATATTTTTGGGCAAAAAAATACTGTTACTATTTGATGAATGATAAACCCTTACAAAAAACAAATGAATACATTTCACAAGTGCTTGCTTGGGATCTCTTATAATTAAAACTTATATGAGGATACTTAAAACTAAAAATAAGAACAATTTCAGTTCACTATTTATGACGTTACTAGTGTACTGAAAATGTATTTCACTGATAGCACACACACAAATTCCATTTGTCTATTTAACGACTGCATTTTCATCTGCAAGACACTGTTTGCTCATCTGTAAAACATCCCTGAGACGTCTTATTTCAGATTTTCAGAAGATTTCTTTAAGATGTTGAATGATTGTTTTATGATTTAGATGTACAACAGCTCTTTCTAAGATGTTTAGCAGATGATTTTACACCGCAGATGATCTTCAGATAAGACCTCTTGCAGAAGTATCGGCGCTATCTGGATACCGTTGAACACTTTTATAAACTAAAAAGTGAGCCAAATGAATCTCTAGTAGGATTGAAAAACTACTCTTATAGTTACTACATTGAGTATATTTTAAATATACTCAAACTTTGTGTGTCTGTGTCATCATTTTTGGAAGAGATGATTCACATAACGTTATTCATGTTTTTATTTATACTAAAACCTGACATGAGCTGCACCATAACTTTGGTTTGCTAAGCTTTATCAGCAAAAAGTTTCGAGTTCTCTTCGTGCACAGGCTGGCAAGGATCTCACGAGAGCCGGTCTCAGAAAATTAACGATTGGCTCTTTTAATGTAAAGCCGGGCGTCAGTCGCTAGAGCGACCATATTAAGCGTTTCATTCAGTGGAACGGTATTGTCGAATCTTGTTACAATAAGAACTTTGACTGAAGCCACATGAAAGATTGGTTTTTAAAGACTCCAGCCAGAAGAAGTGTTAAGAGAGCTTTGATAACATTGGCTCTTCTGCGGCTCGTGACGGATCGCTTCCTTGCGTTGGCTTCGAACGCAAAACATATTGACTCCCGTGATCTGATGCTCTGACCTTATGGTTTGGTTAGTGAATAGGAGCTTTAAAATGGCCCTGACCTCTTTATACACAATTATCTCACCGATCTTTATTTGTACTGTTTGTGCAACAATTACCAGTGAATGCACTTTTATTGGCGAGTTGGTTTTTTAGTGGTTAGGTTGACTGGTTAGGATTAGGTCGATGATTTAGAATAACCTTAAACAATGGAGTTCAGTGCTAGCTGAGGGCCACTAACCAAAGTTCAATATGTTGGTAGTTTATGAGGCTTTTCTGTGAATTTATACATTCATCACTTGCTTTATTAATATTAACTTATTTAAGATGTTTATTTACATGTTTTAAAACCTCGCTCTTTGGAAAAGGAAATAACAACAATGTATAGATCATTATTTACACATTTCATATCATTTTCCCACTCCTAGAATCCTGGCATTGCCTTGGAGACAGCTGACACATGTTTGTGGTTTTATTGTAA
Organism: Triplophysa yarkandensis; assembly: GCA_033220385.1. NCBI lineage: Eukaryota > Metazoa > Chordata > Actinopteri > Cypriniformes > Nemacheilidae > Triplophysa > Triplophysa yarkandensis. Next base: position 1,304,890 of record CM065659.1, read on the forward strand.
ATGAAAGTGGTTTTAGTATGTAGTGAGTATTTACTGTACATGATCAATCCTGTAGAAACAATCTATGTACATCTCAAGCACTTTGGAAAAAAAATGTAGAGTGAAAATTTGGTTAAACAAAGTTTTGGTTTATATGATTCTGTGGGGGCCAAAATGTGATTTAAAGGTATTTTTGCTTTATCGAATGTTATCTGAGGGGTAGTGGCGTTTAACTGTGAAAACATTCATGAACAACATACTATCCCTATGGGTACGATTGTATTATACTGTGTATTTTTTACATAAAAATATATAACTGTGCTTTTTATAAGTGTTGACATTTTTTTATGTTGCTTTTCTATATAGCATTTAAAAGTGGGTGTACTTTTGCACAGGTTCAAGTATGAGTTCAAAAGTTTTGGGACACTTATTCACTTATGCATTCATATTATTTGATAACAAGAATAATAATAAACACGTTAAAATAATGAAATAATAACGAGGAAACTATGGAAATTGTGTTATAACTAAAAATGAAAAAATAAAATAATTTGTTTTTCACTTTTTTGACTGGTATTTGTAGAAATGTTTTCTTGTCATTTTATCAGGCAGTTTCTTGAATGCTTTTGAAAAAGTCCTTGTCTTTTCTTCAATTTTCAAATTCATTCATTTCAAAAACCTTTTTATTAAATGAAGTGTGAGTTTTGTCATAAACAAATGCACCTTTAGATCTAAAGTTTTGTAAAAAATCACTTAAGTTTCTCAAAACTTTTGATGGGTAGTGTTGAGATCCTTAGAAAAACTTTTAAGTCATATCAAATTTTTAGTCAATATAGAGTTAATATTATAATATATTCTTATTGTTGGGTCTTTATGCAACATCGAAACTTTCACCTTTTGAGAACACAGCAGGATAACCGTTAACAGTTAATTTAATATTGTGTTTGTTTGCTTTTTCCTTGCTTTTTCGATCTTTTCAAAATGATTTTGTTATTTACATACACATATTCTTGTCTCAACTTTAGTGACCAATCCCAACCTTTGGTTCTCTTCACCATTCCCTGGGTTTAGGCTGGCACTGGACAGTCTGGTCAGACGGCTCAGATGTGCCAAACAATGCCCTCGCCAAATTCTGTCGGCACCCATACCTAATAAAGACAGTGTTTGGCATTGTCAGTGTGTGGTGTAATGCAGTCTGGGCTGTTTACAGCCCATTTTCAATCAAGAATTGCTGTCTATTATGGGATGCCTTCCAGGGAAGCTGTTGTCATGGCAGGATTGAAAGCAACAATCAAAGTCTACAAGTAATTATTTTGTCCGAGAACTGGCATTTTTCATCAACAGTTTTCGCATTAACATTCAGTTTTCTTGTCACAAATCCTTTTTAATTTTTTTTAATTTTTATACAATCAATCATTTAACTTTTGGCAATAGACAAAAGAATGACATGTTCTTTCGAAACGAAAAAAATAACAAACCAATGTTTAAATTCTGAACCACTCAGTGCTGGTTTGTCTTTTCATTGTTTGACAATTTTAATTACTTTAAAGTCTCTGACCTCTGCTATTATATTTGCAAAACCTCCAGGTAGTCATTTCAGTTATAAAACATCATGTTTTATATATATTGAGAACTAAGACTCAGTTCTACCACACTGGAATGAACAACTCACCTTGCTTCCGCACTCCCTTCAAAACCTTTTTTGCTCCTCTTAGTCCACCTGCCCCTTCTCCCTCCTTGGACTTAACAGTTGATAATTTAGCATCTTTCTTTGTGAATCAAACGGCTGCAATCAGCAGTCAGTTCTCTGCTCCGCCTCCGCTGGACCATGCTCCTGAGACCGTCTGGTTCCACTCTTTCTCTCTGTTAACTGAGGACGCTGTTGCCAAGACCATCGCCTAGAACCACCTGATGACCTGCCTGCTGGATCCTATCCTCATCCATCCCTTTCAGGCTATCTCTCCATCCGTCTTTCACGCTCTCACTCACATCATCAACTCATCTGTAATCTCTGGTACATTTTCTATAACTTTCTACAGCTTCGCATCACCCCGCCGTTAAAGAAACCCTCCCTGAATCCTGCACCGGTTTACCTCAGGGCTCAGTGCTTGGACCGTTGCTCTTCTTGATCTACATGACATCACTGGGATACGCCATTCGGAAGCATGGCTTTTCCTATCACTGTAATGCGAACGACACGCAGCTACACCTAGTGTTCCACCCAGAAGATCAGATGGTTTCGGAACATGAATCAGCATCCCTGAATGACACCTTGCTCGGGATGAAGGACCAACATCTACAACTCAACGAAAACTGAACTTCTTGTCATCTCTGCCGAACCCAAACTCTCTTTGCTAATAGGACCATCCGTCATGTAAGACTGACAGCAGACATCAGTGGTATCGTAGAACAAAAAATAGTGAAAGGTTTTTGATTAAATGGTCATCTATGTATTGACCCTTACACTTTTTAAAATCACAGTATAAAATATTTAGTTTAGCATGTCTTCTTGAAGGTCTAGCACTTTATTTCAATTACAAAAAATTAATAATTGATAAACCTTTGGGAATTGAAGCATTTTGATGATAGTAAGTATTGTAGACTATTTACTCGTTCTGTTCCTCATAAATCCATGGCACAAAGGCTCATCTTCTGAGCTTCAAATCAGGAAGACCAAATACTTTATTTGAACATAAAAGCTTCTCACCAAAATTATGGCTAAAGACACGGAATTTTAATATCTTGAACATTTTTATTTCATGCCGTTTTTAAAGTTGCTGCATGTAATTTTAAGTGTCTTGTAGTAAATCCACCAAGCCAAAGTAGGAACTTTAGATCATAAAATATTGAAAATTAAAAAAAACTAAAAGTATATTTTCTGTATGTATAATATCTCCACCATCCTTTTCTTGGGTTTTGCTCACGGTCACTAAGAGCCTTTTATACTGCGGCCTAAAACCACACAGTCACGCTTCACGTTAAGAGTAGCAATTGTTTTTATTTGTTGTTCCTTTGCAGAAATGTATATTCTTCGCAGATTACAGAAAGGGAACATGAAGAGTAATATACACGCGTGGTATATAGAAAACATAATTTAACTTATAGAATAATAATAATAAAGTATTAAGCTCTAGGTAACATTATTTACACATGGGTTGAAGACAGAATAATTTAATTCAAGCTACTAGTTTTGGACACACAGATGGCTTTTCTGTCATTCAGTAGTAGACATTTGGTTTCCTTCAAGAAATACTCGCTGCATCTGACACGGATGCATATTGGGTTTAAACACATTCTAGTGCTGTTAAATCAAGTCATCATAAAAACAATACATCAGGATTAAAGTGTGCGTCTGTCACATGACAAAGATTTGACGGGTTAACTCTGGAAGGTTCCTCGGGGTCGACCCAGGTGCGTATTCTTCACACCGCATGAAAACAAAGTGCATCAGCTGTTATTTTAATGTGACCACTGACAACACTATCAACCAATTCTGCTCATTAAGCAGCAGGATTTCTTCAAAAAGCTTCAAGCTTCTTACCTACATTTCTCAGGCACGGATAAAAAAACAAGGCACCTCTAGCTTTGAAGCATCAACACTGTTCTGAAAATAAAGCAGTACATTTGCACATGGCAGCATTCGGTTCTCCTCTCATACTCAAAAAAAGTTTCCCTTTATCATTGGACATCAGAACGTCTTTATATACAATACAGTTCAAATGTTAAAATAACATTCATAATGTATTCATGAAAATGTGCTTTTTACATTCAAAGGGACGAAGCGCCTCCGTTTCAGTTATGTGGTCTATGGTCAGCATGCGTTTCTTATATAACACATAGATGAAAATAAAAGGCCTTTTTAAATAAAAATAATAAAAATACAGAGCTTTGTTTAAAGTAGAGGTAAAATCATATTCATAAAATTATAATACTAAATAAAACATTTTTTTGTTTCACTAGCTATTGCCTCCTGAGATGATGAGGTCCTGCTTTGAATTCTGGGAAATGTGTGTTGGAATGTTTTGGGAATAAAGCTGCAGTGTGTGTGTGTGTGTGTGTGTGTGTGTGTGTGTGTGTGTGTGCGTGTGCGTGTGCGTGCGCGCGCGCGGAATAACAGTGCTGTGTTTGATTGAATAGGTGCAATCTTTCTCCATGAGGAGGACGGGTGACGCGAAGGAAGGAGAAGCTGGATGAGGAATCGGGAGCGGAGAAATTCAACCAAACGTCCTGCTACCTCCTGAAGCGTTCCGTCCCTTCAGACACACAGATCCTCGTGCCCTCTGCCCACCTCCTCTCCCGTTACCACGGTAATGAGATGCTATCAAGTGACACTCAACTGTGCAAAGCCAATCAGCTTCACCTCATCTGGGATTTCTGAGCTGTCACAGCCAGACGCCTGCAAACACACAGACAGAGATAGAACCAAACTCTGTTAATAGAGTCGAGAGAAAGCAGAAACATTCTACATCATCTCGAGTCATCATCACCAAAAGAAAATCTTGAAAATGAAACAAATTTAGACTTGAAATAAAAGTGGTCGATCGATATTGCATGAAGTATTTATATGTTGTATTCAAACCAAACATGTAATTACCGTAGTATGAAGTATACATACATTAAATGTGTTTTTTAACTTCACAAAGAGTATTTTAAATCACAAAGACATAAAACTGACTTGTAAATGTTAATTTTACTTTATTTTACTTAAATTTATGATCTCATTGTAAGTATATTTTAGAAAGAAATTTTAGGATCTGCACAGTACAAATATTTTTTCTCAAATAATCCTTTTTCCTTTTATCTAAGAATGTTTAATGTCATCTACAAAACACTTAATAAAGAGTGTGAAACTCAATTGTTCGGGTTTGGTGAACTTTAGAAGTTTTAGAAAAACAAATTGTATATATATATATATATATATATATATATATATATATATATATATAGTTCTCCATATATATATAGGATATAATGGGAGACTTTTTTCACTTGAGTTTTAGAAGAGATCTCAACAATGTCTCAAACTGAGCTTAAATGAGTATATCTGCAATAAAAATCTATATTTTTGAAGACTTCAATATGAAACTCAAACATTTGTCATCGTACGTCATCAAATCCAGATTGTTTGACCTACACAATACACATTGATTTACACGTTAACATGGTAATTTAGCCGGTGCTTTTATCCACACTCTCCATGAGTTTCAACAATGAAACGTTAGTTCTCTCTTTAGTAATATTAAGAGAAACTTTGGAGTCACTTTTATACATTTAAATACAAATCTCTCTCTGTAACATTGCTCGACTCTTTCACTGTGTGTCTGACAAGTCAAGTAAAGTTCTGAAGAAATCGACATCATGTCACAAACCCTGGGGATACAGCCTAACCTATATCGAGCCGGGAACGCTCTTTTAACAGTTACAACACGAGAGGAAGAGCTGAGAAAGTTTAAAGAGGAAAGGTCAAGACATGAGAAAGCAAACACATGGAGACGGTAAGAGATTTCTGCTCTCGTGTCTTTGACAGATGTCCAATCAGTGAGCAGCGGATAATCTTATCACAGGTAACACGCGGGCCGGATGTCTGGAGGCCATCGATCCCTCGCTCGCGCTCTCTCGCGTCCATTTTCTCTAGAGAAACCATCAGCCACACGGGCTCGCATCAAAGTGTGTGCGTGTTTTGAGGTCAAATAGGGAAGAAAGAAGAGGAAAAATGCTGGGTATGTTAGGATTTCTCTGCTTTAATTCACACTACTGTTGAGAGAGACCATGACCTGTGTAAAGGTCTGGCTGTAAAACAACTCACACACGTGTCTCACTTTTCTCCCGAGTCAAGTATTCTAGCGATTGGAAACATTTCCAAACAATCTCTGACACTGATTTAAGTTTTAAAAATGTTACATTTGTGTAAAGAGATTCAGTTGAACAGATTATCAGGTTCTCATTTCATCTGTTTATCCTTTGGTGTCTTTGAGAAGCGTAAAGCAACAGCAGGTTGTTAACATCCATCTCTATAAAGTCATGTTACCATTATCATCCAATAGATGCTATTATGATTGTTTATAGAAATCATATCATCTACGATGGCAACGGTCCTTCATAAACAAAAAGTGTAAAGCTTTTCAGATGAATGAACAGAATATCCACAAAATGAGTTTTAAAAAATTTGTGTCGAATTATCAAAATGCAAAGCTGCATGAACAGAAGATGCAACATTTCATTCATCACTGACGTGATGTCATACCGCCTATACAGACGGCTCATAGTAACAGTTAAAAATATACTAATAAACTAGCAGCTAACTATATCGTTTAATTTTTTTAATTATAAATACTTTCTTTTATTTTTCATTTTACATTGAATACTATTAGTGTTCAGAGTTATTTGTTACGTCGTGCTTCAATATTTACACATTGTGCCCAAGGTGGATTTGACTAGATGTGATCAGTGAACCAGATATAGCCTTCTATAAACCTAAAACTCTTTCACATAACTCAACCTTCCTCCTGTTGTGGTTTAATGGCTATGCAGAAGCGTTTATTCTCAAGAGACGTTTGAGCAGATATAAAAGCATCCACTCTTCCTAAAATGATTCTGGAAACAGCGCAGGTGTGGCTCTGAACCTTATTGAGAAAGGCATTGTGGGAGTTTGTGAGAGGTTAAAGGTTAGGTGAAGGGTAAGAGCGAGCAGATGTTATAGAGACGCCACAGCCGAGCGAGACGCGTGCAAACGCGCAGATGTTGTTTACTGCAAACTAAAGCGGAGATTAAACACGGCGCTCAGCGGAATCAACCATCCGCTGGGACCTGAACTCAGACGGAAGACTTTTTATAGGTAAAACTGAGATTATTACATTATTTATGAAATACATTTTGTTTGTGTGATATAATGATAATTCATAACACTGTTGAATCAAATATTCATGTTCCTATATCTCAACAATATGAGCTGCTTTGGATACTAAGTATGTGCCATATGCATTAATGTAAATGAAATCTAAAATAACACACTCTATATAACATAAAAAGCATCCATCATCGGTGCTATCCGTCACATATCCTCCACAGAGATCATTATATAAAACACACACACATATTCCCCCAGGACGTCCACTCAGGTCCAGTGCTTCTCTCTGTCTGAGCGCCTTTAATGCCAACACGTGGTGACATTTTAATTTGTGTGTTCATGTATCTGTCACAATATCCCAGTTGTGTAATTTTGAAAGCATTAAAAAGCATCATTAAACACTATCCTAATATTCTCTCAGATGTGTCACATGCGCGCTGTAATCAATGAAGAGTTACAGAATGAAAATTCATTACGCTGTCAAAGAAGCCGTTTGCACAAATAATGAATGAGCGCTCGCAGAGGACCTGAGGGAGACACGCTGTGTGTATTCAACAAGCTATTCATTTCATCAAATAAACAAAGTTCCAAGACTTCATATGTAATAAACTTTCATGAAATGTTCGGGATTCCTATGTAAGCGTTTTACAGAGACATCTTTGAGAAAATTCCCAATGGTTTATTATGGCTCTGGGAATTCTGCTTTGTGACATTTCACATGTGAATACTCACCAGCTTAAAGGTCAATACTTTACAGATAATTGGGTCATCTACAATCTTCTGAAGGTTAGCAGCCACTGAGGAAACACATGTAAAAAAATATTGACATACGTATAAAACACAACTGCTCTTTTATTTCACTGATATTACATCATGATGAAGGTTCTAGCTCACACCTTTGCCTTAATGTGAAACATTACTGTAGTGTCACATGTTCAGAGATATAAAGAGTTTTATTACCGACTACAACATCCTGACCATTGACCAGTCCTGCAGAAAACAGTTCCTGAGAAACTCCATCTGCAGTATCTGTAAAATACACAAACGGAGTGAAAATCAATCAATTCGGGACATACTTTAAGGTTGCATTTGTTATAGATCATAAATGAGCTGCAAATGAATTAAAAATGAGTAAGACTGGTTTATGTTTCAAATGAATTTTATAGACAAAGATAAAAACTGTGCTAATAAATTTGTTCCTTTCATTTGAAAACCAGATTAATAAGAAATATTTTGAAATTGGTAACATTGACCAAATTCCTAAATGCAACCAATGAGAATCAAGTATAGTGGAATATTCCTTCAGTAATGTTTCGCTTTCCCGGTTAAGACCTAAAGATCTGGACAATAACATGCCAAGTGTTTGTTTTTGCTAATTCTAGTCAAAGAGTAACTAAAAGTGAGAGATAATATAACATACAGCTACATTTATTATAGAATCTTTTAGATGTCAGAAAATAATTTCTACAGTTACACTGGTGTTATTCTAATGGTTCTAATTCAGTTGATTTGATATGATTCTAAAATGTGAAATAATTATAAAGAATAAGTATGTAATCTTAAACTTTTGACCGATAGCGTGTGTTCATGTGTATTACAGGACTGACTGATTCATTATTAAAATCAAAAGTTAATGCACAATAAACTAACATGAAGAATTGTGTTGACATGAAATAACACAACTGCTGATATCAAATACAAGCCAACTGTCAGCATTACCAAGATTTATTAATATTGTATTTGGGTTATTTTTTTACTTGAAAAGGAAACATTTTAACTGTAAACATAAGAAAACAAATGAACTTAAAATACACTTCAACAAGATGTTAGATATAAATAGAGTAGATTCTGTTTATCATTTAACACTTTGTGTGAATTTATTATGAAAGGAGGGTCTAAACAGTAAAAGATAGTTAATGATAAACATAATAAATGAAAAATTAGGAAACCATAAAAACACATTATGACATAATTTGACCAAACTTGTTTAAAAGCATATTTTATATCCTGTAGTGGTATTAAAGGGTCTGTTAACTGAGAATCATACTGAAAGATTTGTGTTTGAACATGTTAACAACGTCAAACCTGATTTTTGTATAAAACCACCAGTTTAAAATCTAAAACAAAAAATTCCCATCATACTGACAAAAATATTAAAACTTTTAAGTTCTTTTAGGTTGTCATGATGTGTAAAGGATGTCAAATGATGTGCTCACCTTGTCCTTGGGTGAACTCAAACCGTATGTCATTCAGCTCCTTCTTTGAGTTCCTGAGAGAGAAACAATTCCATCGCTTAATCTCAAACAGAACAACAACAAAGTAAAGTACAATCCGACCCTAAAGAATACAGCCGTGACAGATAGAAAGGACTTTCCTGGAGCGTTGTTTTCTGTTTTTAATGTTACACTAAATACATCTCACATTTTCTTTTAACTGTAAGCCCATCTGCAATGTGTTGGCAATAGGAATATTTGGTGGTGCCAATTTTTTAAACAAAGATAAACTGAGCAAAAGAGAGAGAGAGAGAGGAGCAGTGAGAAATGAGTGTCCACCTGTCCATCGTTCTGTAAGGAAGCCAAATGAGATCTCGGCCCATCTGTGCTGCGTCTCAACGAGCGTGTTTGAGACTGACATGAACACACACACATGAGTCGTGTCCTCTACACATCATCAACACATTTTACTCGGATGATAAGCATTGTGTGCCAACACTAGACATGAGGAATATGAGCACAGGACGGCTTCATCGGCTTCATTTTAGAACATTAAACCAACACAACAACATAGTCAACATCAGACAGGCGGTCAGGTCACAATGCTGAAGGTTTTGGGGGAAATAAACTGGGATATTGAAGTCAGAAACACATCTTTACAGTCCATCTGCTTCTTACAAAATACTTTTTCTTTTATGGTTCTTGAATGGTTTCTGGAACCTTAACAGCCATAAGAACAGTTTGTGTGTCCTATAGAAACAACAGAAGGAAATCTCCTGATGTAAAATACATAAATAATAAAATACCTTTTTGGAAAATATTTCAAACACAGTTACAATTTTACTTCCTTTATAAACAAATCCTTTTTTAGGGGGGAAGGTTAATCCAGCCTATAATTCCTGTTTTTTTTAATGAAGTCATCTTCATCCTTCTGTCAATCTTATTAAACATGCTTTACTTATCCTCATTCGTGTTTACGATGAACCGGTCCTGTACATTGAGAGAGATCTGAGGCAGACCTTTACTTTGTTCTCTGAAACATCAAATACTCGGTTCTGCTCCGGCAACACAGACTGACAACCTCATAAAATGTACAGATGTAGGAGGAAAGGCTTTGGACACAAATAATAAACACAAACTTCATTCACACAGTCATGGGGACAAAAAAAATACGGCTCATCACCGAAAAAAGGATTCGATGCTTTGATTGTCACAAAGCAACACAAAATCCAACTATAGCAAATTCATCTTTTTGTTTTGCATAATCACATTCACACAACTTGATTTTGGGGACTTACATAATGTCTTGATACTCTTCTTAAACTATATTTCTAATAAGAAAGTGTAGGAGTAAGTTCAAAATCTCACTGACAGTCAATTACAAGTGATTACACCCCCGACATACTTAAACCTACCTTCTACATTAATCATGTCAAAAGCTACTTTAAAGTTAAAACACAACAACAAAAGTTGTTAATGTTCTTCTCAAATATGGAAAAAATGGTAATTTGCAAATGTCACTAACAACTCTGGATCATATTCCAATTTTCGTGTATTTTAAAGACTTCTGGACACTGATATATTAACTCATACACTTTGATGTCAAATAAAGACAGAAAAAATGCTTTGTGGATAATTAAAAAGGAATACACACTACAGTTCAAACTTTTAAGTTTGAGAACACTTAAGTAAAAGGTTCTCATTGTCTTTTTTGTGTAGACAATTAATCATTTGAATACATTTTTTCCATGACTATCATATTATTAACATATTATATAAAGCTTTTTAAATGTAAAAAGTGTAGACAATCAGAGTTCAAAACAGAAGAGAACTCCTCCTTGTTTAAACGAACAATTCCTGTACAACATTTTATTTCATATACGGGGAATTCCAGGGTTATGGACATGACAGAAAATACTCTGACAATATCATTGATTTCAGTAAACTGAACCAACTGTTTATATGATACAAAACCCTTAACAATGGTGTTTAAACATCATAAAAATATCAGTCTAAGTTTTCTTTTAAAGGGTAAATAAAATATAAATGTACAAGCCAGTAGCAATAATGCCCAACAAATGTCTAAGGATTGAACACGGTCTTTATAGAACATAAAATAACTTTTTTTTCATCATTTTTATTATCAAATTAGCCCTTACTTCACTGTGAATAATCATGAACTATAGATTAATATGATGTTCTTAAAACTGGGTATTTAAACCCCCAAATGTTGTCATATATGATAAGTATTCTAAAAACATTTCCTAAACTATTTTTGCTGAACTATTTTCATATTAAGTTTGACATTTTCCTTGATTGAATCGCTGACTTGTGATAATTTTAACAATATTATTATTATTATTATTCAAATATATGATTACGTGTTTAAAACTTTTGGCAAGTACTGCTCTTCAAAGGACATGGCCATAAAAATGTTTTTATAAACTTTTTGCAACCGATGTGACATTTAAAACTCAATCAAAATGCCAATGACCTGAAGACTTAATCATACAAGTTATTTAGAAAAATTAAAGTGCTTCTGGATCAGTGTTATCTTGTGTTAAACACATTGTCATCAATGCAAACTGAACTATATTTATTAACATAAAGCTATGATGATATTATTCATCTGATCTGATTTTCTAAAGGGTCAACACTCTCTATTATGAAATGAGTCAGCAGCTGGTGAATCGAGCCCGATGGACTTCTTAAACAGATTGACACTTACATTAGCCTCATTTGGTCCAGCACTGGATTATAATGACAGTGATCATCATCATATGAGATGTGTCTCTCTCCTCCTCCTCCAACAGGTCACTTTACTCATCACTGAGGATATCTCATCTCACTCCCGGCTGATCTTATATAACCACATTCACATGCAGGACCGCTTCTCAATGACACCATCAACCTTCAAGACTGAAACTGATATTAAAAGGGGCAGTCATAAATCAGTTACTGAGATGATAACAAACCGTCTATAGGGGTGTGAAATATTCTAAGCAGAAAAAATCTTGACCCGGATGTAAAAATGTGTCATCCTAATCCTTCTGTCTCTCGGTTTATCTCCAGCAGTCATGACTCTGTTTTGACAGATTTCTGAGGTCAGCCGCTCGAGCGTACAAACAGTGACACACAAACACACGGCCTGAAGCCAACACTGTTGGGCCTAACACTGTTATCAGCCAATCAATGAAGAGAGAGCCAGAGGTGTGAAATAAACCTCACGCTGGACACTTGTCTTCTGTTAGCGGGAGGAAAGAGTTTTACACGCTGAACCCCGGCAGAACTTTCTCTCTCCTCTGCTCTATCTGAGAAACAATCAATCGCCCTCATGTCACTTCAAACCTGTATTACAATCTTTCTTCTGCAGATCACATAAGAAGATATTTTGACAAATGTTGGCAACTGAGCAAATAAAACACGACTGTGTTAGTGTGAACATCCACAACAAACTTAAAGGGACAGTTCACACAAAAAACTCTGTCTTCGTTTATTCATGCTCATGTTGTAGAACACAAAATAAGATATATTGAGAAATGTCTCAGTTGTGTTGTAATCAAAAGCTTAAGTGTTGTTTGCTTATCAATATTTAAAAAAAAATATTTACATTTGTTTGCAGAAGAAAATTTTGGAACGACAAAAGAGGTGAGTAAATGATGACGTGAATGTTATTTAGAGGTGAACTGTCTCTTTAAGAATTTTATATGTGATTGAAAAACGAAAACTTATGAGGATTTTTTTATTTGTACTGTGGCAGTTTTTATTAGTACTTTTACTGTTTAATGTAAACTAAACAAATAAATTACCTAAATAAAATAACTTATTACTTTAATTAACATAAATATTAAAAATAATGAGTACATTTTTAAATATAATGTGTATGCCATTTGCACATGGAAAACAAAATTCCAATGCACTTTACCATCCACTGCAATACTGTAAATTATGTTCATAGATCTGTCTATAGTGTACATACACTTTACATAATGTATAGTTTGTTCATAGCACACCTGCCTGTATATCTGCCTGTATATTAACCTGTAAATCTGTCCATAATACTTATCTATATTCATATATTCTGTATAATTATTGTATATATACATATATAACCTGTATTTACTGCTTATTGCACTTCTGGTTAGATGCTAACTGCATTTCGTTGCCTTGTATCCTACATGTGCAGTGACAATAAAGTTGAATCTAATCTAATCTAATCTAATGTCATTACAAATTTTGCACTGTTTAATCAAATAATACACAGAATCATAATTATTTTTAAACTTAACAGAAACTTTACAGCCATCGTGATCCCAAAACTTTCTGCACTGCACACTGTTACTGGAACAGACTTTTCTACATTTACATTTACATTTATTCATTTGGTAGACGCTTTAATACAAAGTGATTTACAGTATTATGCTGTACTGTAGTTAATCATCACTGCAGAGTAAACAGGTTTAAGATGTCTTACTCAAGGACACTTAAGTCATTGTCTGCTGACACTGAGGTTCAAACCAACAACCTTCTGATCACAAGTCCAACTCTGTGACTACCAGATCACGACTGACCCCAAACTGACCGCTGACTTTTCTCATGTCATTCGGTCCCTGAAGTCTTAAGCAGAAGTACTCATTAAAGGAAGACATTATTGATAGAGCTGAGCTGATCAGAACACTATAAAACAGTTTTTTCTTCTGTGCGCTTAACTTTTCTCCACTGAGAGAGTAAAACTTTAATAGAGGAAGTTGATTTAATTCCAGCTGTTGTAATGAGCTTTTCCTCTATCCTTAAGATGCTCAGAACACAATATTTCCTTAAAGAGATGACAAACTCACAAACGTTTCCATCTGGGCTAGCTTCAAAAGACCCACCACCACACATCCGAGCATCCAAGAATTGTTATTCTGACAAAGAGATTGTGTGTTTGTACATCACTTTACATATTAATGTGAGTGTTTCAAGAAACTACACGCAGTGCTTGTAAGAAGTGCTGCTTTGTAATGCTATGAGCACACTGAGTTAAAAGGCTTTAGCCCGACTGTCTGGACGTCACAAACAAGCTAACCCAATCAACAAATTGTGATTCACCCTTTGTAAAGCTTTCTGAAATCTAATGCTTCCTTCAGAGAGTCTTTTCACATGAGCTGTGAATATAGAGCTTTGAGAAGGACAAATCGGCATCATATTTCCGAACAAAGACTGTCAGAGATGATGGGCCAGACTTCACATCTTCAAGAAATGGAAATGGACAGCACTCAACTAAAACCATTGAGAGTGATGTGAGCTAGAGAGACATTCACAGCCAGCCGGCCGGATAACAACACTACTAGATGATTATATATGTGTGTGTGTGTGTGTGTGTGTGTGTGTGTGTGTGTGTCTGTCTGTGTGTGTGTGTGTGTGTGTCTGTCTGTGTGTGTGTGTGTGCGTGTGTGTGTGTGTGCGTGTGTGTGTGTGTGCGTGTGTGTGTGCGTGCGTGTGTGCGTGTGTGTGTTTGTGTGTGTGTGTGTGTGTGTGTGTGTGTGTGTGTGTGTGTGTGTGTGTGTGTGTGTGTGTGTGTGTGTGTGTGTGTGTGTGTGTGTGTGTGTGTGTGTGTGCGTGTTTGTGTGTGTGCGCTTGTGTGTTTGTGGACGGCCCACATGAGAGAATTTAAACTCTCCCTCGGCTCCATTCAATGCAGGCCTTCAATGGGCTATACATGAGAAATATTCGGCTCAGTCAATTGGTCACAATTATTCTAACAAGAAAACAAGAGCGCACATGTCTCCACGGGGACATTAGAATACATAAATGAACTCGGAGTCAAACCTCAGACGACATGGGAAACACATGGGCCACACAGGTACAAATGAGAGATAAAGGTTAAAGGATCATTTTCTTATTAGCAGATGTTTTACTCAGGATAAAATGCTTGTATGCTTCGAAAGTAGTTTTTAGATTTTGTAAGATTGTTAAGGAAAAGGAAAAAGGTAACATCTCTGATATTTCAAATGTTTTTCTAGAGTACAATAGGATTTAATAGAGAAATAACTGAAATTTTATCTGCTTCTCAGATTATTCTCAGAAAAAGACTCAAAAATCTCACAAGAGTCTCTATTCGAGTTCCAGAAGAGATGTCAACAATGGGTCAAACTGATCTCAGATTAGTCAAGTCTGCAATCAAAATTCATACAAACTCAAACAATTCTTATCAAATCTCTACATGTTCAATTCATTTCAACAAAGTCTGAGCTCAGATTTTAAATAAACTCAAAGATTTCTCAAATATTCTCAAAAAGATTATTCGACTTTGATCGTATGTAATGTATTTCAACATTATGTTTTTCTTTCTCAGACGAAAAAGGAACAAACATTAAGACTGATAAAATAAATGAATAAGAAAAGGTTGAGAAGCCTTTTTCTGAGCAATGAAAGAGAACCATCTGAGCAATGATCTTTTCTTCTGGTTAACGACTGTAATAAAGCTCAAGACTGACAGTTATCGAGATGTTATTGTGTGTTTTTCAGATGAAATGACAGCAGAATGTGTGGCAGGAACAGAGAGTTATGACACAATAATCCAAGAGCATTTATTTTCATGTCAGGATAAGAATAATAACATGTCCTCTGTGTGTTCTGCACTTGGTTGGTTTGATCAAGTATAAAGACTATGTGCACTAGATAGGGATGACAGTATGATAGTGTGCTTGTAATGAAGTGAAGTGTTGGTCAAGTCTGTAATCTCAATAACACAGACCGTACAAACACAACACACAAAATAAATAAACCTCTATGGTTTTATCTTGAATAAGTGTTTGTGAGAGAAAGAGATCTCTATATGAATAATATATGAATATAATGGATGTTGGACCTTGAGTTCCTCCCGTTCACTACAACATGAAAAAAAACTCCAATTCTTTTCTAATTCATTCGATTCAGATTCATTTCTAGTTTCAAATATGAAACACATAAAATTTTAATAAAATTTGCTTTACAAGTCATTAAGCCTATTTCAAATGTTGACAAGTTCAAGTAACGCACATTGAAATGTAAATAAAAAGGTTCAAATTACTTGTGTCATATCCATTGGATTGTACTTTATAACTTAAGACAGCAAAAGCTCTTTCATGAAACGTCAACCATTTTTACAACTTTGTGCTTTTAACAAACAATTAAGAAATGAAAAGAGCAATAAAAGAAGATGTCAAACAAAGAAGGAAAATGTTGAAATAAAGATTATATAGTTTTCATTATAAGGACTAGACTGTACATATTTTACTCTTTTATGTAACTTACAAGATTTTATACACTTCTGTAAAATTCTGCCTCGCTGTTGCCCCCCGGAATAGCGATATTACCTTTATTGTCAGTAAATAACATAAAACCATATAGTCTCTTTTACTATGAGCTTGCTTTTCAAATGTCATGATGGATGCTAATTTCCCTCAAGATTCTGAATATATTAAAGAGAGAGGCTTTGTGTACAAAGGTTAACTGTTTTTCTGAGGACTAAAACTCTGTTGACTGTGGTTAAATACAATGCAAACCTGTGGTTAATTTTTTTCAAAGAAATCATAGCAAATGATTTGTGATGAAAACAGGAATTATCTTCAGTCCTTCCAATGCAGAAAGAATATTTACAATACAGTAGAGGGCAACAACTCGAAACTCTAAAGGCTAAAGGGATTGCAGAAGGGATAATTTTACAGAAACTATATCCAGAATATTATTTGTAATCAAATCTGTAGAATGTGTTAGACTGTAATTTAACAATAACTTCAAACATGATTCAAACCATTTACAATAGAGATCCAAGTCTATCAAAACTGAAAATCTATTTACCAAAAGGTTCTCAGGCCTTGAACTTTTATCTTACGGTTTGGAGATGAATCTAAATCCTGAGCGAAAACTCATTCTCTCTCGAGAATCTCTGGCTTTCTCTCTTCTCTCTGAGCATCTCTACACATCACTTATTATCTTATCAAACAAAGACATTTTTCTCTCTGTCAGCCGAATCGCAATAAAGCCCAGATTTATAGACTTCTTCTTCTCTACGCTCCATGATAGCGTTTAGAGATTTCACACTGTTATTCGGTTTCAAGGAAAAATCTTTCCGAGCATCAGGAAAACCAGCTTTAACAACTGTCCTTATTAAAAAGCTATGAGTTTAAAACTGAGTTTAAATCATTCA
>CM065659.1:1327601-1375636 GCA_033220385.1 Triplophysa yarkandensis
ATGAACAAATTGTAACTTTTGCGTAATCTGTGTCTTTAAGGTACCATGTGTTGTGTTCTTGATATGATTAAAATACAAACCCAAAGTAAAGGGCATGTACCGTATGTAGTTAAAAGAAACTTGAACTGTTCTTTTCACACTAATGTCCATTATACTATTGTGTTTCAACTCTGAGAATGGAAACGCGTATTCCAATATTAACAGAACGCATGAAATTTAGTTCACATAGAGGAACAATTCTGCACACATTTATGATGATGATGAGACGTCTCAGCGAAGACTTTATCAATCAAAAGCAAGAGGCTTCATTTATAAGGGGCTGAAGTGAAGTGATGTCATATAAACACTTTCTATCCGCATTGTTGAACATGCACACACACGCTGTCATGAATACACAGTTCTGCAGTGAGCACACAGGTACGAGCGCTTTGTTTTAATATTTCCTCCAGCAAAATTCTGCATTCTAATGAGCAAAGCTGAAGAGGCATATTGAAACTGTTAAGCAGAAAATCCTTGACCTTCCCTTCTGCGAGAAAAAAAAAACAGATAGCAAAACAAACTGCTGTCTGGCTCTCTCTATTTCACTGACTGTCAACATGTCTCTGGATGTAGCAGCACCAGTCTGTGTTTATTGTGTTGCTTCAGTGTGATAATAGCAGTAATCGCTGTGAGCGAATTAGTGTGAAGTATCTAGAGAGAGAGAGAGAGAGAGAGAGAGAGAGAGAGAGAGAGAGAGAGAGAGAGAGAGAGAGAGAGAGAGAGAGAGAGAGAGAGAGAGAGAGAGAGAGGAGGGAGAGAGAGAGAGAGAGAGAGAGAGAGGAGGGAGAGAGGGAGAGAGGGAGAGAGAGAGAGAGAGAGAGAGAGAGAGAGAGAGAGAGAGAGAGAGAGAGAGAGAGAGAGAGAGAGAGAGAGAGAGAGAGAGAGAGAGATTGGCAGAGAGATTAGAGGTGGATTCTGCTGCTGTTTCTTTGTGTGGTGCCTGTCTGTCAGCTAAGAAAAAGAGAAGAAACCGCCCGCTCTGTCTCTCTCTCTCTCTCTCTCTCTCTCTCTCTCTCTCTCTCTCTCTCTCAGACTGCTGATCTTGTCCTTGTCAGCTCTTAAAAAAAGAAATCTGTGCCAAAACAGCTCATTGTGTGACGGTGATTCTCAAGGCGGACACTACAAACACATTCAAGAAAGGATGCACATACGCAAGACAGGAGGAGGTTAACATTCGTGCTTGAACTGTAAAAACTGTATTTTGTTATTTAGATTTACAGGCTTTATTTAATTAAAATTGATTGCATTAACAAGTTTGTTGTAGACAACACAAGTGTTCAAAAGTGGTGTCAAATTGGAAAAATTTGACATCCCTTGCTTTGTTAAAGATGCATTGACAAATAACCATTAAGCTTATATTAATATTAAATGAATATTAAATATGAATGATACTCATTATAAATTAAAATTATGCATTTATATTAGTTATAAAATGTATTTATTTATACTATCTAAATTGCATGCTGTTTCAGAGGTTATTTTAAAAATTGAGAAGAGAAAAACAAACAGAGAGAAATGAGACAAAAACATTTCGAGTATGGAGTTGAAAATAAATGTAAATTGTAGAGATAAAAGAATTTGGATTTGAGTGAATTTGATGAGAAATGTTTGACTTCGTATTAAAATCTTCAATAACACTGACTTTTTTCTCTCTATCTAATCTCAGTGATGTCTATGAAATCATAAAAATAATGAAATTAGAAAATGTAAGTCTGTAATTCTTCTCTTACATCTTAAAAGTAAAATATATTCATGTGGTCTCATTCCAAACATCGCCTTTAGTAATACGACTACGCAAACAAAAGTCCAGCAAGAACTGCATAGTGTAAAAAAGCTCTTTAAAGCGAATCGCTATTGAACTGTCAATCTGCATTTTACACATCAAACGCCAGCAATAAAGCACAGCTCATCTCACAAGTGTTGAAAAACATATCTAATATCTCTCATCCGACCGTACCTGACACAGACTGGCTTTTGAGGGAGCGAGTGACTTGTTAGTACTCTAAGCAACACAAGGAACAGATGTGTCCCTGGCACTGGATGGATGGTCACAGTCCATCTGGACAGCACAGTTCTGGACAGGCGTGATGAATACAGCTTCATCACTGAATGACCGTCATCAATCCAGCGCGGCCCGTCCTCTCTGACAGCAGCAGGGCCCCAGGTGGGGCCGCCCAGAGAGAGGCCATTCCAGAATGCAGGTCAATCAGCACCAGACCGAGCCAATATTAGCTCTCCATATAAAGAATTCTGGACGTATTACGCCATGAGATCAACCGCAGGCTTTTTGAGCTCGGGAAAAAAAGGGATGGGGGTAAATCAGGGGGTTGTGATGTGGATTTATAACACCTGTTTTCTTTATAATTAGAGCTAAAATATGAATCCATGTCATTTCTTCTTTGCTATTTGGTGAAATAACTGTCATTGACTTCACACAAAGGAATTCAGTGTTTGATTATCGACATTCTTCAAAATATCTTCTGCAGAAGTCCTGCAGGTTTGAATAAATGGAATACATTTCTATATGTGGATGAACTATCCCTTTAATGCACTTTTCAAGGCATCAAATCTTCTTTCCATCTATCGAGAGACCAAATCAAATGAAGTCACATTGTGAGGGTACTGCGTTCCTGCCGGGGCGAGGAATCGCAGGCCTGACCTTGTCGAGGCCCATTTTGAATATGTTAACACTCGAGTTTTTCCTTGAACTGTCACAACTTCAGATGCAACACTTTTAATGCTTCCCAGAGCTGCACATAATAAATATCTCACTGGATGGCCACTGGACGTTTCACCTTGTTTCCAAAGCTCTAAACGGCTCCGCGGACGATCAAGACCGTTTACCTCCGCCCAGTTCCTGCGGCGCTAAAACCGTCTACTATCCTCTTCATCATTCACCTGAAGAAGGAGAAGAATGAAATAGATCGGATGAAATAGAGAGAAAGATCTGTGTGACAGTTTTCATAATGAGTCGGAGTATTAGTGATGGGAGGGGGATTCAGGGCCTTGATGTCAGATCTGCGAGGACATTTTAGCTTGAGAGGGTGGTTCAATAACAGCCGTGTTTATGAATGACACGTTTGAAACCCTGAACCCTGGACGCATCGACGGACACACCTGGAAACATCTATTCTAGCGTTTCCTTAACTACATATTCAACATAAGTTTGGACAACTGTTTACAGCTCAATTTCCAAATAACCCATCCAAATTCTTTTAATTTTTTTAACTTTTTTTGTTTAAAGAATAAGTTCATTATTCTCGTAATTTGCTCACTTTCCATACCAGATGTGTCAAGTACTTCCTTTCTACACCATAATCTTCTATTACAAAAAGTCAAATTTCACATGACCACTACTCACGAGACACATTTAGGTGAGTTTCCAACTCAAATACTTATATGTCATAGATCATATTTGCTGATATGTAAGATGCAGTATTCGAATCGTCTCTCAAACATTTTAAAGAATGAGTTTTGATTTGTACTGCCATAGTATGTGATATAGGACGCAGCTTCTTTGCTTAAAAACCTTCTGTCAAAACCATCAAATTATGAGATGTATTGTACTAAATGTAGAAAAGGAAACATCAAATTCCAAGTAAAGCCAATGAAATACACCAAAGAAATGAACCAAAATAAACAAATGAATAATAAATCTTACAGAAAATGACAGATTGTTCATTTCTGCGTTGAGTTTAATCTCTTCCGCGTGTTATTAGAGTATGTTTTAAAAAGTAAATAGGCCTTCCTCGTTACAATATCTGTTTGAATAACAGTCTGCAAACTGTTTGCACACCAATAAGTCGTCTCAAGAGATATGTTCTATATATTTATAGATATTATCCTAACTAGTTAACCGCTGAACTCTTTGTAAAGCTTTTAATGACTTTAAATGAGCCAGACTGAAGTACATTAGCATCATACTGTACCCCTACTGACCACACGCCACCACTCTTATCGAAAGATTTGTGATAAATTAGCAATTAATCCTCTTCTTTTCTGGCTGTTTGTGAGTTTATGGCACAGCCCTATAAATAGCGTAAGCATATGTACTCTACTGTCACAGAGAGAGGGCGCAGGAACAAGGGTCTGCGTGACCCTGGCCAGCCGAGGAATGCAAACTCTTATACATATTTATTGGTGAGCTTCACCTTTAGACTTGCTGACAGCAAACTTGGGCTTGTAATGGCAACCCCGGCCAAAAGAAATGTTAGGATGCTCTTGTGACACGCCGCAAAGGCAAATATGGCAGAACGGGCCTTTTTATTCAGGCTTTTGTGTCTAAATAGTTCATTATTTTCCTCGCATATGCAGCAGTTTGTTTTCACAGCTATAATGTTCGGTTATTGGTTATTTCTAGTCATAAACTCCTCTTTTGTCCATTGCTCTGGGTCTTCTCATGCTGATGTTAATTAAACATGTCACACAAAAGCAGGATATCTGTAGCTAACAATGCAGAACAATAACATTTGATTTGGACGGAGAACGAGGCCTGGCCAGCTTCCAGAAGCTTCTACACGAGACTGTTTGCAAAGGAAACACGATTATTTCTAGACAAACTGATGCTCGTGATAACGCCGTGCTGCCGGAATGTTTTCGTGTCAGGTGTCAATCACCCGTTTGATTGTATTAAAGTTGAGTTTCTATTAAAAAAAGGCACGGCAGTGATAAGAGGGACATTCATTTATTCTTTATGTTTTGATTCAAGGTATTTTGCGGGAAGTAAAATGCTGAAAATGTTATTCCTATGAAAGAGATTAAAAGTGAAAGGATTCTTACATGTCTCGTCTGGTCCCAATGAGCTCACATCATGTTCATATGTGTTGAGATGCCAAAGTCTCGAAGAAAAAAGCAGAGCTAAAAATGCAAAACATTTCTGTCATCTAAAAAATAAAAAAATAATTTAGGTTTATAAAAATGTATGCAGTATATTTTTTATAAGAAGAGGGAGAGGTGGGGAGAGAGAAAAAGAGAGTGAGACAGAAAAAGAGAGACAAAAAAGAGAGAGAGAGACAGAGAGAGAGAGCATATTATGAGTAGAGACTCATTTAACACATCATCAGATGTCATTAAACATCTCATTGTGTGTGTTCGTATGTGTGTGTGTGTGTGTGTGTGTGTGTGTGTGTGTGTGTGTGTGTGTGTGTATGTGTGTGTATGTGTGTGTGTGTGTGTGTGTGTGTGTGTGTGTGTGTGTGTGTGTGTGTGTGTGTGTGTGTGTGTGTGTGTGTGTGTGTGTGTGTGTGTGTGTGTGTGTGTGTGTGTGTGTGTGTGTGTGTGTGTGTGTGTGTGTGTGTGTGTGTGTGTGTGTCTGATGAAATTGAATAGAAATTGAGGTAATAAAAAGAAAATTCATGGTGATGTGAATTTTATTTACTTTCATTGGTCTGAACATGTGAATCTCAGGTTTGTTCAGGTCTTCAGCTTCAAATGCACGGTTCAACACAGCACCTGTTTATTGTACAAATGTTCTTAAACCTCTTACAGTATATAAAACATTTTAAAAGATATCTCTTCTGACAGAAGTGAAATGAAGTGTTATTTCCATTCTTTCTCATCATATTCCGTTTGGTTGCATTAAATTTGCATTTTCTACTGTAATGTGCAGAAAGACAGACGCACAGACCTGATGTCAGTGGCTGAAGAATCTCGTCTCGATCCTGAATGATGTTGGTTCTGTGAAGTCTGCTGGAAACTGACAGTTATCTGCTTTAACTCAGACAGATTGACACACGGCACAAAGAGCAAAGACAGAAGAATGGAGGAGATATATAAGACACGCCAGGCAGACAGATGTTGAGTTAAAAACACCACAGAGATGAGAAATTACACTAATGTCTTGAATAAATGACCACATTTGTGCGATTCCGTTTGGTGACGCTAGTGCCTCAAAAACTGTCTGATGCTTTTCAAAGTCTTCTCCTGAGAAAACAAACAATGCCATGTTTTTACCAAGCAGATCTCAAGAATGTCTTCTACCGGACAGACTGGAGTTTTAAATAGAACGCACTTAAATATTTCTTATCAAAATCTCATGAGATCTGACCTCTAATGTCATCAATAATTATAGCTTCTTTGCATTTGGAAAGCTTCTGAATTTTAAAAACAGCAACTTTATTAGTAATAAATATTTTATAATCGCTGCCACCATATGTTTTCTGCGCTATTTATATCTTTATATTAATAAGATTTTTTGTTAAAATAATTTCTATGTTGACCAACATTTGATCAAAGGAACTAAAGTTTATTTAAGGTACTTTTAAGGTGTTTGTTATTTATATGTGTTCCTTAAGAATCAACTGTTTCGATCATGCCAAATTGGACTGATCTTTGCTGTCGTCAAAAATCGAAACATTTCCCATCGCCCTGCATTGGGTTGTCCAGGCATCAACATTGAAATCCTGACAAAAAGTGCAACATTTCACACTTAAAGGTATGCTCTTTCTATTTTAATATGGAAGTATCTTTTAATGTTAGTCAACACGTTTGCGTTCTTGTATTGTATTAGTTTATTTAGCATAAAAGCATACATAACTTTCTATAACTTAATTGTGATTTATCACATCCAGAAAAATGTTCGCATATGTTTATCTATAAAATATGTGTGTTTATTTGTATTTGCTTTAATAAACCTATTTCTACATCTATGCATTGCTTACAGCTTTAGTGTAGTTGGTCTTCTCTCTCTTGTCTAGCAGCTGTACTGCAGGTACTGCGGCATTCTGTCTATGATGTGAAAAATGTGTGTGTGTAACACACTGAATTTCATCCTCATTCTTACAGTGGCATGTGTCTGTTCCGTGTGAGTTTGGCCAGGTTTCCTTTTATATCCATTAACACACAAAGACTCTAAACATCATTACCAGCAGGAATGTGACCGGGTCAGAGTATGAAAGCTTCTAAGATCAACAGCGAGGGTTTGTGTTTAACAGCGTCACTGATTTTGTCCTTTAGATGAATTCTCTATGGTGCAGCATAATTCTATATTCATCCTGAATTCAAGGCCATAGGGTTCAAAGGACAAAAAAACTTAAGTAAACTAACATAGTAGTAATATAATTTCAATAGCCTAAGCCATAACTAAGAATGTCAGGTTGTGTCTAGTTAAAAAAACGGATTCAATAAAACGCAGTTTATTAACCCAATATCATGGGTTGATGAGACGCTCATATAAAAGAGTCTATTTGTTCATTACAAAAAATCAGCTCAGAATCTTAATTTCGTCACAAGTACATAATTGGGATATTGTGCAGGAACATAAAAATAACTTCAATAGCATCTAAAGAAAAATACAATTATTTAGTCATATATTTTGTTGTTTTATAAAAGCACGCTGCAGTGATTTGAACCGAATTTAAATGACAAATTAATGTATCCTGCACCAGGTAAATAAATAGAATATCAAACCCATAGATGTGTTTTACGATGTCTAAGTAAAAGCTATTTTCAGTATTCAAATGTTTCACAAATTTAAACATTTGAAGAGTTCATTTGCAAAACTAGATAAGTCAGCATTTCATATTTAGTATGTAGTTGTCTTCCCTCTTCATTTGTATTCATCCACATACATTTTTAGTTATTGAATGTAAATGCAAAATGCTGGGAACTATTGTACGTCGCTTTGGATAAAAGCGTCTGCTAAATGCCTAAATGTAAATGTAAATGTAAATATTTCATGATTCCTGAAAAAGAAAAGTTTGTTTTTGCAAATGAACTCTTCCTTCGGTCTAGGACTAGTCTTAAGACCTGAACAGAGAAACAAGACCAAAATCGGTTGACATTACTTAAATCGCAATGAACAAACAAAAGTGAGTTATAGGGAATTATTCTCAAAGATGAATAACTGCTATACATTAGTTGTAAATCCAGCTGTCTAATGCATTATCTATTAAGATCTTATTGTTAAAGTTTCAACAGGATTACGACATTATGGTTGTTTATACACATTTATCTCATAAATATGAAAACACTCCAGACAAGACTTTGGTATTGGTACCGTTTCAGAACACAGTGTGATAATCTCTGTAGTTTTTGTGGCCCTGAGACACCCTATAGGCAGGGAGAGAGAGAGTGAGAGACGGGGAGAGAGAGTATATGAAAGAGGAGAGAGGGAGACAGCCAGAGAGAGAGACAGAGAGATGGAGAGGTGACGGAGAATCAGAGTGGTTTGCGGGGGAGGGGGGCAGCTGCCGGCTGGGATTAGATACCTGAATCCAATCTTGAGGAGCAGAGGGTTCCAGCCGCGCTAAAGTGTTTTCAGGAAAATTTCTCATGTTCCCCCGCCAGCTGATTACTTCCAGATTTTAGTTCTGCTTCAGTGAAGATGAGCCGCGCGGACACTTTTTTGTCAGCTGTGGTTAAGATGCAGTCAGACACCGGTGAGATACACTGTATAATCACGACTAAAGCGGGGAAAGAGTGGGAGAGAAAGCAGCCAATCATCGTATGAAAATAGACGTGACATTAAATCATGCAATGGTACACTATACATTTAGACACGGAGGACTGTGGGCTTTGATGTGAAATTCGGTTAAGGGTGATGGGGGTCATTTTTTCAAATACTTTCCTCTTTGCCGGTTCGCAGTTCTCAACAAGTATAACATTGTCGCAGTGTTGTGTTTTTTAAAACATGACCACATGACTGCTTCTTGAGATCAACCAATGATGTGTGGTCAGGGGAGGCTTACCGTCGAGATGACCAATGACAGATCATTCCTATCCTTGCTGCCAAGGCATTACTAGGATGCTCTAAGATGAAAAAAATTAAGAAAGGATATTTACTTTCACAGTGTAAACAGTTTTGTCAAAGCAACATAAAAATGTCTATCTGCGATTCCTCGCATGGAGGAATTAAAGAATCATCGGATGTCAAAAATTTAAAAAATGCTAATGAAAATCTCTCTTACACAGTTTGAAGCAGGGCTATGACGCTGTTTCATGCATGATATGTGCATTAGATTGTTAAACACGTTGATGTCATGTTCAGAAATATTATTTTAAATATTCAACCTTTCACCCTCATTAGATCACAAGTTATTTATTGGCCATTCATCCGTTAAATCCCACCAACGCAGCAATCAGAGGGAGCGAAGAACCACCAGATCTCTGCTCACGGCCCGCCTCCAGGAGCTCGACTTTATCCGGAAACATTCGTAAAGCTGTATCTATCTTCTGTGAATGTGAGCAAAGCGAAAACAGAGATGAACGATGCAATTCTACACCACAGGTACTCAAGATTAACATAAGATTGATAGAAAGCTCCTATGATACTTCTCCTTTGTAGTTGAGAGTCATGAGGGAGATAAATCAAAGCCACGTTGATTTCTGATGTGACGCGACTAATAAACGCTTGTTCTTTTCTCTCTCTCTCTCTTTTCTAAACAAATGTCAGTTCTGCTCTTTTTACTTCTTCTCATTAACCTCGGCTTGTTCTTCTGACTACACAGACTTCTCACCACACCCTCTCGGTCTCCCGCCAGACTTACGGTCCTCCTGAGACCTGCGTGGAATTGGGAGGTTGGTTAATCATATACCCTTAAGCTCCGTGAGATTTATCTGCCCACAGATTTTTATTGGCACCCGCTGTCTTCTCACCTTGTTTTCTTTTTGACATTTCCAGATTTTTTGCGGTTTCCTTATAAAATCATCTGATCATTGTAGTGCCGCATGCTACACTTCGTCTTTACCATTTGAGTAATTATCAAATAATCGGATCATTTCAACAATGCATTTGACTGCTTTCATATCGTCTCCTATGAAAAAATCGAATCTTAAATTTATGTTATTTACTTGTTATTTACTAAAAGAAAAGGATGGTACCTTTTCTGTTCCCATGTGTTCCTATCTTTACTAACTTCGAAAGAGAAAACAGGCTTATTATAAAATCTTATTATAAAACATTTCTTCCTCATAACATTTATAAATACCACAATATGTGAATAAAATAAATAAACTACAAGAGTAAATATTTTGTGTTGTTAAAAAGGAAATTTTACTAATCACCTTGCATCCATCAAGGTTTCATGTGCAGTCCAAGCAAATCTAGACGAACATTGGACCAAGCGACGCAAATCCGACGTGGAACTGAAATAAGAAAAGACGACTCGTGTGCGTGCGATTCCTTTTTTCAAAATGAATGACTTTGTTATTTGTTCACTTTCGGCATTACAACTTCGCACACTGCATACATTTGCACACATCAACATTACATGCCATTTAAAACAATACTATAAGACTTCTTCTTTAATGATTTTGTACCTTTACAAGTTTTGTTTATTAATTACATTTAAATGTATTCATTTGACAGACGCTTGTTTTGAAATGTCTTTGTTTTAGTTCTTTCTGTAAATATTTTGAAGAATTTATATCGACTTTATAATAAGTTGGTGGAGTTTGACACATTTCAGCACTATTGCACAATTTTCTATTCTAACTTTCTATACTAGCTGTTTTATTGTATTTTAAAGCACCGCTGAACTGCTATATGCCCGCATCAAGCTTTTGTACAAATTGTCCCCACTTACTTAAAAAAAAATCATTTTTTAATGAATAAAACCACAAAGATAGAATTGTTTCTCCCTATCTGCCAGCTCAAGTGTGAGCACATGAACACTTATGAGGAGTTCTGCTGTGTTGTTGAGTTCATCTCTGGTGTAGAGCCATGCATTCTCAATAATTCAGCAGTGGAATTGCTACACTGTGTAAACACAGCACAAGACAAGATGAACAGCACATCATCTCCTTCTACACACTACAGCCACATCCATTCCTAAGCTCACTCTTGATATCTGTATTTATCTCTTTTACCCCAAACGTGTGCATTTTCACAAACAGTTATGAGAATCCTGTTAATGGAGATCATCCCTCGCTGTGTGTGATTAACTCATCACACGGTTACTATAGTAACAATACAGCATCCGGGGGGTGCAGTCATTACAATTAACCTCTATTATATTGTGTCTTCTCTTTTAATATATTTGACTACATAACCTATATAGAATTGTCAAGGTAACATTAAAAAGAAAGGAACAAAAAATTGCTTCAGGACAATTTTTGGGATTCTGATGATTTTATAGGGCGCATGTTTTAAAACAGCTTGAACCGGTGCAATTATTTGGGGCAACCCATAAGAAAAATCAGATGAGTTTCTCCTTTTTTGGGACATCAATGAGATTAAATGCATAGCAAATGGATACCTTAGGTTAAATCTCAACCGTGTCTCGGATTATTCTCCTTAAATACAGGCAGAAATATCCCAAATGTCTCTATTAGAGCTTCTGAAGAGGTCTCAACAAGGTCTCAAAACTTAGCTCATATTTGACACTTATGCATTCAAAAGTCAATATTATTAAAGATCTTAATACGAACAGAAACATTTCTCATTAAATTTACCCAAATCCAGATTTGACCAATACATTTGTGATATACTTCTGTGCTCTTTATGAATTTCAATTGCTGTCTCTTTAGCAATTCGTTTCTCTTTTCATTTTTATTAAGTCATTTCAGAGAAAACATCTGAGCCTGTCAAAGCTGATCTGAGAACTCATGAAATCTGAGCTCTGAAAGAGCAACCTATGAGCAATAACATTTTCCCGGAGGCCACACTTTTGAGAAGGAACGCACACATTTGAACACTGTCGGGCTAAAGAGGCAATACAGGATTTATAATTGAAGTTCTCATGAAAAACAGTCCGTCTCCATTCACGCTCCCTGAAGGGAATACTGCAGAAGTTCTCATTGTGGGCATTAAATGTGCCATCACTGAACATGTTTTCCTCGCTGTTTATTCAATTTCTGCTGCGAGGAAAACGATTAGCGGCATCTGAATGACATTTACAGCTTGAGTTGTTATATTTTGCACTATATTTGTGTCAACAGTTGAATAGAAGCGGTTTAATCGAAGGACAGATGCTCTTTAAAAGAAGACTCTTCTCAATATTTAAACAATTCTGTTGAGATTTTTCTAGAGGCACTTCTGATAACTAATCACTGGATATATGGGCCATGGAATTGTCAACACAAGTTAGTTATTAAAAGATTTAAAAAAAAGAAATGCTTGAGTCTAAATTAAACTTCTCAAATATGGACTGGTTTGGCATGGACGAATTAAAGCTACATTGAGTTTTCTGTCAATGTCACTCAAACTGAAATTATAAAATAACCAAATAAAATGAAAAAAAAAATGTTTCCATTGAAAATATTCAAAGTTTTAAAAATTGAAAGTAAGAAACTCTAGTTTGGGACAAAGAAGCCAAAAATACATATTAATAGTGTTTAAAAAAGTAGATTTGATAAAAAGATCAAATAAGATTAAGCTATTGTACATGACACCTAAAAAGCTATAATATTTTGTTATCTGTTTTAAAAATCATTATCCATTCAAATATTCAGCGTCCAATTTTCACAGATTCTTACTGTTGAGGCCGATGTACTATAAGTGTGAAGTCATGTCCAGGTCCCAATTAAATCCCAATTAAAACTGTACATGTATATGTATATTTTGATATATACCTACACAAAATAACTAAAGTATTTACGAGAGTAAACAGCAGTAAACCTCTTATAGTATTTTTCTAACCTTACTATAGTAACGTTTTAAGAGTACCATAGTACTTATTATAATGTACAGCAGTAAACCTCTTATGTTAACCTTACTATAGTACAGAAAAATTTAAGAACACCAAAGTAGTAACTAGAGTTAAAAAACAGAAATCTCTTTTTTAGAATTTTTTTTTATTTTTGAACCTTCTGTACATTTGAAAGAATACCGCAGTGTTTAGTTAAGTAAAGAGCAGTTCATCTCTTATAGTGTTTTTGAACCTTATTTTGTTATCTGTTTTAAAAATCATTATCCATTCAAATATTCAGCGTCCAATTTTCACAGATTCTTACTGTTGAGGCCGATGTGCTATAAGTGTGAAGTCATGTCCAGGTCACGCAGTCTTCGATCATGTTGACATGGCATGAATAAGCTGGCATGACTCTTCTGGTCTTCTGCCACCCTGTGCCAGTCACCCGTCGTGCACATAAATGTAAGGCGACAGGCGGCATGCTCAGTATCACTCCAAACAACGGCCTTGATTTCTACCTCCACCCACAAATACACAACACTGTGCTTCACCCCTACTCAACTCCACATTTACTGACATCAAGACACACACGCTGGTTATCTAAAACAGCACTTACCTTCATGTACTTTAAGTCAGGTATGCTGTTCGTTTCTGAGAAAAGACAAAAAAGACAAATCAAAAAGAAAATGCACAGACTATCATTTGTCTTTTCTAGACATCAGTGAGATTAAATGAAGAGAAACTTTTGCTTAAATTCATTTAAATCTCAGATATTGTTCAAAAGAAAGAGCACACCTCCGAAATTTCACAAATGTCTTAACTCAGGTTTGTCAAGTGTGCAATCAAGTGAACTATATTAAAGAATTTGTGTAAATTTGATTCATTTAACACCTTCACTCTTCATTGGTTCCGACAATTTTTATTTAGTTTCTCTCCGTTAGTCTTGAAATTTGAACCATAAAACAAAGCTGTAGCGGTGCTTAAAAAGAGCACGATTACAAATAAACCCACTTGAATCTGCAAAACTCCTTTTTATACACATTTACTTTTCAAGTGATTTATTTACACGCACATCATCTGAAAGCATTTGCAGGTTAAATGCTGTAAATGTAGAGTTAACTTGTTTTTTCTCTTTGTTTTTATTAGCTTAAAAACTAAAGCTCCTAAAGCTTTGTTTATGTCTGTTATACAGATGAGTAAACTGGTAAATAACTTCCATATGCTTCCAGATTGTGCACAGCGTGTGTGGCGATGAAACAAAGATAATTATACAGCCTGATAATAAGTATGTATATGCATAATCACATCATTCTGTAATTACCTGAACAGCGTCTCATTACACGTGCGTGGTTAGTATGTAAATACTGCAGTTTCGGTTAGACACAATCAACTTCATCACATGCTTTATAAAGTAATGCTGTGTTTGCATACATAAACTTCTGTTACAGTATGATCCAAATAAATGTATATGACTATCAGTTGTTGTAGATAACGAAAATGTTTAAACATATTTAAGGCAACAGTTGAACATATATAGATTTACATAATGCATATACAATCAGTATTAGTTTAAATAACTAATTAAATTCAAAGCATTACAATTTTGATCCCAATTAAAACTGTACGTTTACATGTATATTTTGATATATACCTACACAAAATAACTAAAGTATTTACTAGAGTAAACAGCAGTAATCCTCTTATAGTATTTTTCTTACCTTACTATAGTAACGTTTTAAGAGTACCATAGTACTTATTATAATGTACAGCAGTAAACCTCTTATGTTAACCTTACTATAGTACAGAAAATTGAAGAATACCAAAGTAATAACTAGAGTAAAAAAACAGAAATCTCTTTTTTAGAATTTTTTTTGTATTTTTGAACCTACTGTACATTTGAAAGAATACCGCAGTGTTTAGTTAAGTAAAGAGCAGTTCATCTCTTATAGTGTTTTTGAACCTTACTATAGTATAGTGAAGTTTAAAAAATACAACAGTATTTAGTATAGTA
Source organism: Triplophysa yarkandensis (assembly GCA_033220385.1). Classification (NCBI taxonomy): domain Eukaryota; kingdom Metazoa; phylum Chordata; class Actinopteri; order Cypriniformes; family Nemacheilidae; genus Triplophysa; species Triplophysa yarkandensis. Next base: position 1,342,221 of record CM065659.1, read on the forward strand.
TATAGAAATAAGCCTCGTAACGTTACAATAGTACTATAGAGACCAGGAAAAAATCTCTATAGCATTTTTGAACAGTACTATAGTACATTATAAAGAATGCTACAATATTTCCTTTACAGATATGATAGTTTACAGATAGTTTTTGTATATTTATTAATAAATGTAATTATACATATACTCCTTTACAAACATCTTTGTTAAGCTATTTCCAATATGCCCTGAGCGGTTGCTAGGGAGTTGCTAGAGTATTTGAAACTGTTTGCACTGATAATCCCTATGGAATATACTATATTCATTTCTTTGATTTTTGACAAAGTTACAATTTCCCCGGTTTTCCGCAGCAGTGGGAACTTTGTATGAAAATATGAAGTGTGAAGACGATCTTTGCTGAAAGCACTTTTACCCGGCGCTGGTAAACTCCCTGATGGAGCTAATGATGACATTTTGGGCCACTGCAGCCAGGGGTTCTGAGGGAATTGGACAAAAATGTGCATAAAGGTCTAATAATTAAGATATTGATTAATTAGTGCGGCATTGATTTACAGTCACGGCGTAACAAGTCAAGGGTTTCTAATTACTCTGCCATTACGCCACAGGCTGACCTGAACATTTTTCGTCACTTGTAATGAAAAAGAACATTTCTTCTGTGCCGTTTGGATTTTTGACCTGTAAAATTTTAATAGGGACTACAGTGGGAACAGGATATGGATTGGCGGATAAGTCAGAGCGAGGCTAATATCTCTGAGTCTGGTTAAGTGGCTGTACACCCAGAGTGCTGAAGCGCCTCTCCAGAGGTTTCACTTTAAATACCCACTCCCTATTCTTCATATGAAAACACCGGGATTGAACCAAAACGTACCGTCACTTCTGCGAGTGCTTAATAGTGCATTTTCATCACATTCTTGAAACCTGAAAAGCCCCAAAAATGTAATAGTACAACAAAATTTTCCAAAGTATAATTGGGATGGTAATAATATAGAATTATGACTGTACTTGGATACAAGCACACACTTTTTCTGGATGACATTCGGCGCTCGGTTAATGAAAAGGCGTTGAACAGGAATTGGATCATATTTTCCACTCCATAGCGTCAGAAAATGGTGCTTCAGACACTTGTGAGTGCAGTCAGGAATCCCAATTTGCCTGCTGGAAATTGGAAATGGTGGAACAGCGAGGCGTGATGTTGTTAAAGTGTGTTCTCAGGGCTGGCCGGACGATGACTGCCAGGCGAACGTTCGCTTTAAGAGGGGCCTAGCGTGGAGTTGGATTTGGACCCGATTACAGTCAGGCCTGAATGACGCGCTTCTCCTATCCAACAAACCCATCCACCTTACTGTACTCAACAGATATGTGTGTGTGTGTGTGTGTGTGTGTGTGTGTGTGTGTGTGTGTGTGTGTGTGTGTGTGTGTGTGTGTGTGTGTGTGTGTGTGTGTGTGTGTGTGTGTGTGTGTGTGTGTGTGTGTGTGTGTGTGTGTGTGTGTGTGTGTGTGTGTGTGTGTGTGTGTGTGTGCGCACGGATCCGACAAACACACCTGACCGATGTGGCAAAGGGAGACATGGAGGCAGAGAGATAAACCGATGATAAAGATATCAGCAAAGTTATAATGATAAAGAAAAGTAATACAGAGATACATACAGAAAGATAGACTGAGAAGACAGACTGAGAAAAATAAATGTAAAAGAGAGATACAATAGTCAGTCAGAATAGTCAGTATAGAAATTAAAGAGAGACATGTAGACAGACATATAAAAAGACAAATATAGAGAAAATAGAGAGGTTTAAAAGAGGAAAGATAATAGGAAGACAACCTGACATACAGAGAGACAGATAACCTGACAAAAAGATAATTATAAAGTGAAATTATGGAGAGAGACAGATAGACAGACAGACAGACATAAAAAAAGATAATAACAATAAAGAGAAATGATAGAAAGTTACAGACAGACAGACATATAACCGGACAAAAAGATGTTGAGAAAGGAAAAATTACGAAGAGGAATAAGACAAAGAGACATATAAATATAGAAACAAATATAAAGATGATAGAGAGGTTCATTGAGAAAAAAGAGACAATAGACAGATAGGGCTCACATACAGACAAACTTTGGATAAATCAACTGAAATATAATAATAAAGAGAAATATAACAGACAGACAGAAATAGAGATAAATTGTGTGAAATAAACGCAGACAGACAGATAGACAGATGACAGACAAATATATTGAAATAACAAAGACAAAGAGAGACAAAACTACCACCCAGAATTAAACTACTCTAGGATTTTAATGCATAAGAACTAAAAACTACACATAAAAGAAATGATATCCTGAAAACCCTCGTCATATACCGCAGACTGTTTCTATTCCTCAAACAAAATTATAAACAAATTGTAATAAATGGTCTAATGAGAGACGAGGGGTCTTCTTTTCTGTTCTAATGAGACGAGGGAGAGAAGCCACCTCTGTGATTTAACTCTATCTGCACCTCTGTCTGTCCAGACCTTTGTTTGCACTCCATATTTGCATTTCAAAGAGCACCCAGGGGAACCTGCCTTGCATATTTACATGCGATTAGCAACTTTAAATGAATATGTCAAAATCTGTAAGGTGCTGAACGCTGACTTTGACGTGCCAACCTGCGCCACACACACAGCAATAAAACACATGGAGGCTTTTCCATGATAAATAAAGAGAATTGTTTCCTGGACGCAGTCAATAAATGAAAGTATGTGCATATGAATAGTGCCGCTTATATTGTGATTAATTAGATGAAGTTGTAAAAGTGCTGGTTTGGGCAGTTTGAGAAGCTTAATGGTACAGACCATAACTGACGGTTCAAGGTCGACTAGAACATGCTCAGAATCGTGCGTATGCGGATAATAACGTGCCGCAGATAAAGTGCACTTATGCGTTTTGCGAATATAAAGAATTTTACGGAACAAAAATGTACTATCAAAAAAAAAAGAGTAAAATAATAGCAGTGCCGTTTTAGCTTGATTTACAAAATCCCAGAATAAAAGACAGTTTGAGACAAAGAGCGGCCGGGCCTGCACATAATTATGGCCGCCGCGGCTCGGCCATGCAGAACCGGTGGAAAAAAACACGGCGGAAAGTTCAAAATGTTAAGGTGAATGTGGCTGGCGCGTGCCGCGCAGAAAGTGAAAAAGAAAAGCGAATTTCAAATTTCTGCCCGGTCGAACTTTGTTCGGGCTCGGTGTATAAAATATGAACTAACTATGTGATTATTAATTGGGCCCCGTTTTGATTTCTGTATTCTGGGCTGCATATTGTTCGCGGGCTCTCGACGGGGTCCGTCTGAGCGTGCACGTGTCGAGGGGCTCGGAGCTGCGCGCCTCAGCCATTTAGAGAGCGGCGCGGCGTGCTCACTGCAGAATACCAATGAGCGGGGTTAAAAAGGCACGGCTCCTCTCGGAGACGGCTCTCCTCCTCGCGCGCACCTCCGTCGGGTCTCCACGGACTAATTTTCAAAACCACCTCTTAATGTGGGCTTGTGTCAATCACCTGAACAGACAGCTTCATCCCCAGATATAGAATCGTCTCTACATTAGAGCTTCGCACGCCGGCTCCTACACAATGGGACCCCGGTTTCTGAAATAAAGAAGAAGGGGAAGAAAAGGGTCTTTAATGCCAATTGGGTATAAAATAATGCCTTATTCATGTTCACACACACATTTACATTAGAATGATAAAGGCCCATATCAAAATGTGTCTGAGAGTCGTGTCGATAAAGGAGAGAAATACATAAGGCTTTTCATTTCTGCTTTTGGTCACACACACATGCACACACGCACACTCGCACGCACATACATACACACAGACATATATATATATATATATATATATATATATATATATATATATATATATACACACTAAGAAGTACAAATTTCTGAAAGCAAGGAACAATTTCTTTATTCTCTCCCCCTGCCCGTCCGCCTCTTACAGATGAATGACCACTCTGTAAACTTTCATCTGTTCACGCTGGACGAATGCTTTCTGACTTCATCTTGTGACTGAAGTCTGAATCAAACTTCAAACGAATCGGCTGCGGATAAAAAAATAATACTGGCAACTCATTTGGCCCTGAAAGCAGTCTGTTGTAGTCATTTCACATCAGACTTTATCACACAGACTTTCAAGAGCCTGGATTCTGAAACAGCCCGATGAAGACACGGAAATCTGTCCATGTAACCAGGCTTGAAGAGGACAGGGATTGTCTCTTAAAGGAGAGGTATCACAGGCAGTTTCTTTCAATCTTATGTTCATTTTGAGTACCAGTAATGGGGAATTGTGTTGCTCACCTCTATGAAAAGTCTTTGGTTTACTCACATTGACAGAAGATGGATCCAGCTGTACGATTGTTTCTGATAAAAGCGACCAGGCCGTGAGCAGGGGGCTTCTTCTGGATTATACACGATGCTGCTCGAGCTCTTCTGTGCTCTCTGGTTGGCAGGATTTTCCAGGAGAATGACCAATAAATATCATTTGATCTAATGACATTGATCGGTTGAATATTTGTAAGAACCTTTCCAAAGTCTTTGGCTGTATTGAGCACAGAAATATTGTTTTTAATAAATGGATCACGTTGAATATGACAACTCAACATGTTTAAAAGTCTTAAGCACTGATAATGCATGAAACAACGTCGTATTCAAAGAGACTTATTTACCATGCTATTTCTGCAAAAAGTTGTGGGGTAAAACAGAATGAAAAATAAATAACTGGACCTCACATACTTTGTATAAATTAGAGATGCACCAACCTATAATCAGCCATCAGCGGATACTTTAAAAAACAGCAGATGACGAGGTCTGATATATCCTTTTAATCAAAGAAAGGACAGTAAATCCAATGAATTTTTTGGCAATGTGTTGTTGAAATTAATATTTATTATATTAATAAATAACAATCAAGTTAAGAAATACTAAGTTAACCTTTAGAATTAAGTTATTGCAAATGATTATAACCACTATTGGTATCACTCTGAATAATCAGCTATCAGTGAAGAAATTAAGTGTCCGTGCATCTCTAGTATAACTTTTTTTGTTTGGTTGACAGATTGTGAGAGATATTTGGAAGAATGTTAACAACTTATTAAAGAGAAAATATTCATTTTTTTTTTACCACCATTTAGATCATTATTAACTAGGTTTGTCACATTTTTATTAATATCTTTCTTTGTGTTCAACAGAACAAAAAAATGATCAGCTTTGGAATGAATTGCTATTGAATAATTCATTTTCATTCATTTTTCAGGAATGCATGATAACGTAGTTAAAAATATACATACCAGTGGGGGTTTGCTTATCATCTGCTGTCGATGTCAAAGGCAGAGGGACCAATCAGGCACCTGAAGCTACTTTGGCATGAATTCATCGGTCACTTGGCACAAGACGATGCCAACATGGATGGGTTTCGTGACATTCCCTTGCTCTAAAAAACAATGAACAATAAACAAAAAAATGACTCAGAACACACTGCATGTGATGATCAACACATCACACATTCAACTGGATGTAGAGCAAATGATTTTATAAATGAACAAAATAAATGTTTATAAAATCAGTTTTAATGACATGCACATAGGTTAATGAAATATCTGGCTTGGCTGTACAAGAGAATGTATCATCCCTATTGCCTCAGAAAGCAATGGACGGTATCCTGCTTTCTCCTTCTGGAGAATAATACATATTCAGCGAAACTGTAACTGTCAACAAAATTTCTGTCTATATTTTAGACAGCTCTCTTTCCCTCTTGTCCTGTGACAAAATCTCTCAAGCTTGTCAAAAGTGTTTATGAATGTGTTGTCGAAGGGCTTTAAAGTCTTCGCGAGGGGCAGTCGGCTGTGACAGGGCCCTGCACATCAGCATGCCAGCGTATGAGAACATACAGGACTACATGAAAGCACCGCACACACAAACACACACACTAGAACTTCTGAAAAGAGAGGTCCAAGGACAAGTATATTTCATAGAAATCACAGACCAGTGTTTCGATTTACTCTCCTGTTAATGAAAATTGCATTACGATGCCTTGCACATAAGAAAGCTTGCACGGGTGCACAAAAAAAAAACATGTGCATTGGATAGAAATGATTGTCCTTGTGTGTCATGCATGGCATAGAAGAAATCAAATTTAATTAAAATGCAATTCAATGCCAATTGTACATTTCAACCACCAAAATCAACACCAAAAAAGATACAATTCTCTTTTGGGGTATTTAATTAATACAACATATAACCAGACAGATTTTAAACAACTCAAGGTCTGTTCATCCACGAACGCCAATGAGGATTATTGAAGAAGTGATTCTTGTCAAGGACTGAAATATAGAAAGTTCATTAAGAGGAATGCACACGAGAATGTACGCGGATGTTAAATCCTCTGAACAGTCAATGAGGAATGAAATTAACTTTAATAGAAGTAAAGAAGGACGATATGATAAAACACGATGATCGCCAGCTTGCGTGAAAAAAGAATGGACAACTTAACCATTTACAAACGCAGCTTTCAATCTCATCTAGTTTTTATTAAAGCACATCACACATCCAATTAAAAAAAATACAGAAATAAGACAACAGATTAGTTTTCATCGTCCCCCTCTTACGGTGGTGGCCAACCAGAACTCACTCCAAACTCCAACTTTACCCCGCTAGACAAAAAATTATTTCGGGTTTGTCTTGAAGGAACATTCCACTTTCTCATCCTCCAGCTCCCCTTGAGGTAAGTTTGAACCCTATTAGACCAATAGCATCGCGTTCAAAAATGACCAACATCTTTTGATCATTTGAAAGTTGTGCGCCTACGTGTGTTTTTCCCCAACAAGTGGAGTGTTCCTTTAAAGGAAGCACGGGAGTCTGAAGGATTCTTCGGAAAGCAAGAGTTTACTAGATTGACTGCGTGTCAGCACAAAGCGGAATCATTGATTCAAATACGATACTGCTGAGATAGCTTCAGCTCTCAGACGCTGATGTGCCCTTCAGCAGATTCAGCACAGACATCCCCGACGAAACAAATATATACACTGACAAATGACACGTAAACCGGGCTTTCCATCGCAGGAAACCATTCATCTCAACCCTCTGACATATCTGCGATCGCTTTAGCCAAACTTAAACTTTCATCACCACAAATGTATTTCAACCCATATGTAGAATATACTTTTATTTACTGATTACAATTACTTCAGGAAGTTAATGACATGTGTCAAAGCGCCAATTTGGACAGGGCAGAAATAACCTGAAAACACACACAAAACTAAACTAAAAGAAAAGCTTTTTTAATATAAGATTTGACTGTTTGTCAAGAACACGTTTGACCAATTATTTATTATAAACATATTTATCTTGCAGTAAATGAAGATCATTTCTGTTGGCTCACAATGAAACATGTTTTACATAGAAATAATAAAAAATAATAATAATAATATATAAGACATAATACAGTTTAAACTTGTTTTTTAAAGAAAATTGAGTGTAAGTCTTTAGCAAAAATAAATGAAAAAATTATACTTTTTATTTATTCTATGAATGAAAGCAGCCCGCATTGAATTTAAATGTCTTCTCATTGCCTACAAGACCACCAGCGGTTCAGCACCCACTTACCTTAACTCACTAATGCAAAGGTATAGACCCTAAAGATCTCTGAGCTCCGCAAATGAGCCGAGACTTGTGGTACCAACTCAAAACGGTAAGAAATCTCTCTCTCGAACGTTCTCTGCTTCAGTTCCTCGATGGTGGAACGATCTGCCTCTTGCTTCACGCTTGTCAGACTCGGTCTCTATCTTTAAAAAACTCCTAAAAACTCGTCTTTTCCGGCTACACCTAACTCACAAACTCACTTCTTTTCTAACTACTCACTCTATCAAAAAAAAAAAAAAATACTTTTGCAACTTCTCTCTCTGTGTAACTCGGTAACATTGTTGTAGCACTTGTTCACCTATTGTTGTATCGGCTATTTACCGCTTCATTGTCTCCTCGACTATTGTAAGTCGCTGTGGATAAAAGCGTCTGCTAAATGACAAAATGTAAATGTAATTGTACTTTATTTGTTTTCTAGATATTGCTATAGAATTATTCTACTATATGTAGCACATCTGAAATTTGTAATAACAAGATAATTTCATTACAGTGTAAATAGAGCATGTTTACATTAGATTGTAAACAATTAAAATTATTAATAAAGTGTGTTTTTATTGATTGTTCCTAGTATTCAGAAATTGGCTTCTGTGTTGTTTATCATGTAGTTTTGTTATTTCATTTGTGTAAATGTCGAAAACATTTAGTGACCAATGTTATGTTAATGCACTAGAGCCACTTCCTCTCTCTTAGGTCTTTTCTTACATTTACATTTACGGTAGATAACAATGTTGATGAATAAGTGCTACAACAAGTTATCAAGTCACCAGTAACTTTTTTTAAAGAAAAGTGAGTGGGTATGGAATGTTTTTTTAATGGGTTAAATGTAAACGGAACAAATGAGATGAATCGGCCAAACTTGTTGTTAGGGGCAGATCTATCCACCATGGAGGAACGGATGCAGAGAAGGTGTGAGAGAGCAATTTCTTACTCTTTTGGGGTGGCACAACAAAACCACACTCCCTAGCAGGGCACAGCGATGATGAAGGCCTACATTTCAGGACTTTGGGATATTTGGAACCCAGCAGTAGATGCACCTTGAAGCAACGGAGCAAAAAATTTGTATTGTTCTGTTCACCACATGAGCAGACCGAGACCAAACATTGAAGTGATCATGCACAGACATTTACATCCCATTTACATTTATCAGACTCTTTTATCCAACGCGACTTACAAAGAATTGAGAAGAAAATGAAGCGTTTACAAATAAATCTATATACATTAATATGGCACACACGTCTGAAGAAAACTCAATCACCCTCTTGAGTACCGTCTAAACTTTATCTGATTCACGTCTATGAGTACAACCTAAAAACATTCAGGGTTCTTTCGAACTGCATTTAAACACATTGTCATTTGATTCAGTCCGTTTTACGCTCATTCTGTCACTTGTGCAAACACAAGACACAACTCATATCCATTCATCCACCATCATCGTTTCCAATCGTTACACACTTTCTATTTTCTCAGTCCAAGCCAGAAAGAGAGACACAAAATCAGCCCACATACAGCGTTTGTGCTCTTTCCCTGTTACACACGGAGATGACACGCGACACGAGAAGTGATGAGAAAACTGTGGGGAGGCTTCCAGTAGATTGATCCCGCCATCTCCTCATTCTTTTCTAGTTAGTCTTTTATTGAGTACAAAGGTAGGGGCGCGACGCAGCGAGGGGACGGCAGTGGCCTGTTTAATCCTCGGGGCATTATAGGAAGGTGATCACTTCTGAGGGCCTACAAGGAAATCAGCGGTTCGGCGGAGAAGATAAGCTGCTTTAAAACACGAGGAGAAGGTTACAACATCGCTTCTCACGGGGAGGAAGGGTAGAAAAATCTAGAACCACAACAAAGACAGGAAGAGGGAGAGAGATGGAGAATAAAGATGTGAGGTTCTGAATCAATGACTGAATATTTTCTCTTAAGCAATGCATTTGTCCTGTCTTGTAAGAATATTAAACAGCGCAAACATGAATACAGCAAATCATGAAAGAATATGGACAATTTCAACAATGATAAAATGCCTCTACAGCATTTATTCATTTTGGTTAATGCTCCTTTTTAATATTTAGTAATGCAATTTTTACATTAGACGTTGAATAAACAACGAACTAAAATGTTAAAACAATGAAAAATTGCATTACCTCAAAATTAATAAAAGTTTGTCAGGTAATGCATTAAATATTACCAAATCACTTCATCACTTTACTAACTTGTTTAATTTTTGGATAACAAAGACCTGAAAAACAAATCCTCAACCACAAAACAACACCAAAATATTCATCAGGAATATCATATTTTTAATGTAAGGTTTATTTAAGCCACAGGTGGTTATGTGATAAGACATCACAGACACATTACCAGATCGGATTTCTCAGTTCTGTATTTGAGTTTTTTTGGAACGGACTCCAGAAGAGAAGCTCTGTAGGTGGGAGACGCGTCTCTGTGACCTGCCGAACAAAGCAAGAAATGAGAAAACAGACAAAGTCCTTGACATGACAACTAACTATTTCCCCGGTTCGCTGTGGTGTTTTATCTATCGCGGACTCTGTGGATTTCAGGGATTTAGATATACAGATTAAACACGGCACTCGGAGTCTAACACCGACGCTTCAACTTTCAGTATTTCTCCTGCTCGGCTTCCCTCCACCCCCGGCCATGTCAGGAAGACAGCGGCGTCGATTACCCGGTGTCCTCTGGGAGAGAGAAGAGGACATGCGGTAAGCTCTCACTACACGACTTAAAGTCCATTGCATTTCAAGGCAGATGAGCTGTGTTTATTCAAGGCTAAACCAAATGCATTTCCGAAAGTAATTCTCACCCCTCGCTGGACCTGACACGACATAAACAAAGAGACATCACGACCACAGCACTTCTGTTATTCACAGAGGATAAATCCACATACATCTCTTATCAAACTATTCCACGTCAAGCAAATGTGAAGAAAACTAGATTTGGTGAGTAAATAAAACTGTCACATAATAAGCGGATCAGTCAGAAAGAGTTTTGGGAGCGATTCAAAGGAAAACGGGTTATCGCATGTACGCATCAACATTATTTTGATAATGTCCATTATTTTATTTGTTCTAAAAGCATAGTTATACAAATATTTAGCGTAGTTTAGCTGTGACAGAATGCTCTATTTCTCAAAAAGAAGATTTATATTTCTTCTTTACCTTCGCATCTATAGTGCCATATATGTTTAAATGACCATTTCGGGTCATTTTGCCTACACATATATTTACGCAACCAGAATCTGTGGTGGAATAATCTTTTTTTTATGTTTTGCAGATAAAATGATGAATTGCATTGCATATTAACTTGTATTTAGAAACACAAACACAATGCTAATAATACACAATAAATAAAAAATAAAGAAATGTTTGATTATAATTTAAATGATACTATATGTAAATATTATTTGTATACACACAAATGCACATCCATGCACATATACACTTCTATGCGATTAAAACTTAAACAACCCATTTAACTTTTAAATCAAAAAGATTCCCTAACCATAGACCTTTAACAAACTCTCCAAATTTTTCGGATATTTATCTATACAAAGAAAAATAAATGAGGTAGAATGTATATGTCCAGTCAAAATGCATCATGTTAAGACTGCAAAACAAATTCAAAATACTCAAGAATTCAGCGTGATGTAACTTGCGGCATAAACCTTAATCACATCCTTTGATGTGATTCTTCTTTAACTGGCTTTACAACGCAGTCTTTCAAGATGACACGATCACAACACAAATATGATCCCAGTCTTTACTCTCTCCACATCAAGCGAGCGAGCGCTCAATGCACAGAGCCTCGCCTGCATTAACCTGCTCACCTGCATACATGTGCAACACAAGATGCTTCCCACACAACAAATCTCCCCGATAATGATGCTTTTTCCTCATGACAGCTGCAACTTTGCAGCATCTATTACAGAGCAAATGAGCTCTATTTAGATCTAAACTCTCTTAAATAGCCCCATGTGAGTTTGCGCATCAACACAGTGCCCAACCACGACGATAAAACGCCCACAGGATGTTTGAGAGGATGAAATATGGAATTAAACCTGCGATACATCCATGATTTCAGTGGAGCGGAGACCAAAAACTGAACTCTTCCAGAGTCCAAAGGTCAGCGGCTGGTGTCACATTTGGATGTGATGAGCGACGTGGGAAAGCGTTGGTGGGCTCGGAGAATCTTCGGTCGGGATGAGAAGCTGTCCGAATGCATTTTAAAACCTGTAGAGAGACAGACTTTAAAATTAATGAAGGAAGAACTCTGACTTTAAGTCAGTGTAAAATTTTCATTAATGTTATTATTCCGTTGTCCGCATGGTGCTGAATTTCTATCACTTTATGATTTGCGTGCTGAATTTTTATGAATCTTAAAATATATCCCAGGAGTGAGTGTCAAGAAATATAGTATATATTACCAGCCAGTATAACATGACATAATACTGTGTTTGGCAGCGACTCTATTGACTTTGGCTGTGCAAGATTTTAAGAATCAAGTATTAGGAAATATTATTTGTACTGTAAACACAGAAGACACACAAACAACACACCCTCCAACACCTACAGTGTTCATTCACTCAAACCGTCTGATGCATCCAATCAAATACACTTTTCCAGGCTTGTGAGGCCTTAAATGATCCATTCATGAAGAAAAGACACTAGTGATACTTACAATATCCTGGTCTGAAGGTGTTTAACGATATTTAAAGAGCTCTTTAACGAAACGAGATAAAACCTTTTCTGAAAATGATGTTTACATACATTTTGTTAATATTCAATTTATCATGTTAAAATTGTCTCTTGGCTCAACCTATACATGTTAAACAATGATTGTTAAATAAATGAACAATATTGTATCTAAAAATACCGATTCTGATTCAGAGGTTGTTTTAAAAATGTTGGTCAAAAACAAAATAACATGAAAAGTATGACATGAGGGACTACTCTATATTAAAATGAATCAAATAACTGCAAATGTCCGGTCCGCTTCCCCCCCCTGTTTATAGATATGACCGTCTTATCCAGACCAATAAAAGTGTTAATAGTTTCATTTTAAAGACTGAACACAAACAAACTCTTTAAAGCATTGTCACTGTAGAATGCATTGAATAAAGTTATGATTGGTTGAGAGGACATATCACTAAAAACAGGTTCGGCAATTACAGCGTTTTGGAAAAGAGCTCTTCATTTCTTAAGTGAAAGTAACATGACATACATCAGGGTAGGGTGACCCATGCTCAGAATGTGAACACACACACCAACCATGAACACACACAGCAGTGGGCAGACACTTATGTTGGGGTTCGGTGCCTTGCTCAAGGACACTTAAGTAATGATATTGCCGGCCCAGGAATTGAACCCACAACCCTAGGGTTAGGAGTCAAACTCCCTAACTACTAGGCCAAGACTTCCCCACAAAACAGATCAAATTCATAAAAAATCTATGCATGATATGTTTAAAAGTCATCATTTAAAAACTCATAATTGATATATTTTGAATATATTGTTAAAAAAGCGAAGCTACAATATCACAAGCTGTTTTTTTAATCATTCATAGTAAGAAAAACTTGGTTTAATATTTTTAAATGATACATGTAACATTTTGCGAAATATTTTGATGCATGACAAGATAATATTAATACTTTATTAAGAAGAAGATGTGATAACCATGTTGTTTCGGTGGATTCACTTTTATCTGTATTATCACATTTTAATCTGGTCCTCAATGGGAGGTGTGTCTGGTCCCATTTATTACAGCACAAAATGAACAAGAAATCTTTAAACAAACCTGGAAAAACCAAACAGCTCGCAGCGGTAATGAATCGATTCTCTGTGGCTCTTAGGGTTGAAATGAGGAGGCCCGAGCACTCGGGGAGAAACCATATCTCTCTCTCTCTCTCTCTCTCTCTCTCTCTCTCTCTCTCTCTCTCTCTCTCTCTCTCTCTCTCCCCCCCCCCCCTCTCTCTCTCTCTCTCTCTCTCTCTCTCTCCTCTCTCTCTCCCTCTCTCTCTCTCTCTCTCTCTCTCTCTCTCTCTGTCAATAGCTCTGAAACGCTCTTCTCGTCTCAAGTAGCACTGCACTTCACAAAAAACATTCTGGAATAACAACTCTCTTCAGATATGAGGAAAACAGTGTGTACACCCCGAAAGAGTTTTACACTCAAGTGAGAGAACGAGACAAGAGCAACTCTATCAGCCCAACAGCATCAATTGAGTGGAGAATGAATATATTTGTCAGAGATGCTTCTGTGTAAATTGACAGACAGGAAATCAAATTTGAGTTAAGTTTGGAGAGGGGCACTGAGCTATTATGGTTAATGTATGATGCCATCTGAACAAGCATCTGATATATATCATAAAACAACCACAGGCCTGCTACCTTGAAATGCATTTGTGTTGAAAAACTAAAACTTTATAAATGTGCAGGATTTATTTGGGCCTGTTATCTTCAACAAAATGTAGTATTTAATGCACTTTTAATGCAGATATCAATTTAAAATGCCTACTCTCAGTGAATGATGTGTTTCATTCAGATATATCTCAGAAGTAATACATGATGCAAGGTAAATGGGCTACAAACACTGTTTTGTGTTGACATTAAAGAGCTCGCAGATACGACGATTGCCCCGTTGCACAACAGCTGCAGGAAATGCCAACGCATGCATACAAGCCAACAACAACAAACAGATGCTTTTACCATGTAAACAGAAGCAAAATACTTAATAAGGCATCGAGCAATTACATACGAACCAATAAGCCAGAAAAACACATGACTGGCAAAAATATATTCAGCAATGAATACTACCATTTATGATTTAGTTTTATAGACTAAAATTATAATATGTGCTCTGTTCATCAAGTAAAACTACAAACAGATATATGTCCAAATAAAGATTTTTCTGAATTAATAAGAACTTTTTATCGTTTAGATATTTGCTATAGTGACAAACAAAGGAAAAATTATAACATTTACATTTACATTTAGTCATTTAGCAGACGCTTTTATCCAAAGCGACTTACAATAGTCGAGGGGACAATGAAGCGGATGATTTATAAGGATGATTTATAAGGATGATTTATGGCTAATCATAAAATAAGGAGATAAAAGGTGTTAGAAGAAGAGAAGCAATGTGCTCTGTTGATAGTAAGGTGGAAGAACAAAATCCAAACCATTCTAGTTGTGGTTTAATTTTTACCATCCATAATTTTAGTATTTTGACTCACTTCACAAATGTAAAAAATCTAAACAAAAATGTCAAATGTTTACAAACATTTTTAAACATTAGCAAATATAATAATAGCATTGCTATAGGAAACAAAGAGACAGAAACCAACTATGATGAGTGAAGCACGTCTCCAGACTAAACTCAAGAGAGCAGACAACTGCCAATAAAGAAGAGAAATCAAGAGAATCACTACTTTATAACTTCATTTTAAATAAACTTTTATAATTTTCAATGTATTTTGAATAGAAATAAAAAATAAATCAATGACAGTCACTTTTTTTGGGCATCCCCTTATATTTAAATACTGTAGTGCCGACAATACTCTGAACAAAATGTATAAATGATGTCCCAAAAATACTTTGACTCCTTTTTTTTCTTATGGTACCTTGCAGTGCTTATCTATAGTCAACATTGACGAACCTAGTAAATGCCCATATTTGAGCAAAACCATAGTTCCCATCGCTGTATCTTATGCATGGAAGCCATCTTTCCATACATGACCCTCCAAAAAAACATTTTAAAATAAGCATGATCCTCTTCTGGACCTCAAACAGGCCTCAAGAACATGACGCTGCAGTAACAATTGAAAGATCCATGAATGAAAAGAATAGAAAGTGCGGGATCTCTTTCATTCTGGTGCTCTGTAAGCTCTGTGACCCTCGTGAAATCCGAGTCCTACCAGCAGCTCTTTTCCTCTTTAATCTTAGGGATCAAAGTTTGCTCAATAAAAATCATCTTAGCATTTCTCAGAAGAGGAAAGAGCATTTGCTTTGGCACTAATTGGGAAACATCATATTTGTTCGTAAGCGTAAGCTCATTTAAATCCAAATAAGCTTTTCAGATTCTCGTCGGGGGATTTTGTAAACGCACCATTGTGTGCCATCTGCGATTGATAATGAGCCTTGTTGAAGAACGCACAAGTTTGTTAGTTCCGTGTAAATCAATATCCACTTCATTTTCATTTTCCAATTTACTAAATCTGAAAGAAATGAAAAGCAGAGAACAGAGCTGGGATTAAAGATATAACAGGTGTGTCAGTGTCCTGCGGTTTGTCTGGATGAGAGAATCCACAGAAACAATCCTTGTAAATAAGATTATGCTCATTCATTTAAATCTCAGCGACAACATATAATGAAAACGTGATAAAGCTACAGTATGTCTTCAAATAAAACCCCAATTATAGAAATCCATCCTAGTCTAATTTTTTACTACCATAGCTAGATTTCTAACATTTTTGCAAAGTGCATTCTTTTCCATAGTCATTTAAATAAATGTAATTGATAAAATACAAAATAATCGAATAATCATAATTTTTTGTAGAACAAAAACCTGTTCAGTGTTAAAGATTTTTAGGAACATGAGAATTGTTTTTATTTCAGTGTAGTTATCAGCAAACAGGTCTTAAAACAAATTGTACATTTCCGCAAACCTATTTAAATAAATAATCTATTTGTAAAGAAATCATTCTGTACTAACCATTAAATAACAATAGAAACCCTAGTTTAACCATACTATCTGTGGATCAACTAAACGAATATAACTGACAGTTACTCTATCGAAAATAAAATTACAGCACTTTGACAATAATAAAAGCATGATTAATGTTGTCCCCCAACTCAAATTCTCTCTTAGTGACTGAAGTCTTCCGCCGTCATCTGCAATAGCGGTCTACCGATTGAGTGAGTGCTTACGAGGTCAAAGGTTACCATCCAGGAGAAAGGACTGTGGGACGCTGATGTTGATTAGGGTGCATTCTGATCTCACCCATTTCGATATTTGATGACTTGAAACTATTGCCCATCAGGTAATAAACGCACATGCCACGTGACCCATCCCATGCAATACCATTCATTACGAGTGTACTTCATCAATAACACAAAATATCATATGTAAACATGGCATATTACAAGTTTTGATGTCAGCGATTGAAATTGAGGTTAAACATCAGCCTCTTAACAAAATGCAGCGCTTTTGACAAATAAATTGTGAGTAAAAGTTGAAAGTGTTACATTTTTGGCCTGAACTCTGCCTTTAAGCCCTGAGAATCAGAACTATGCTGATTTTTTATCCTTTCCACAGGGTTTCTTCGGCTGCCTTGACAATGAAACAGACAATAAATATTTAAATAAACGATCTGCTATATCGGAGGAGTACTTTTAACATCTGAACTGTTTTTGTTAGGATATCTATGTAAAATCTTTCACCTTACATTTCAACACAATTAGGTCTTTTAAAAGAGAGACCAGCTAATGGCCGGCGGCTCGCGACACGCTGAGAGCTTCGTTCTGAGATAGAATCCTGCTGGTGAACAAAACAATAACAGGTTTTTCTTAACCCTGAAAAGACACATAAAGCATTATTGATAAAAAAAACACCCCATGCTTCCACAAGCTATCAACTTCCTTTCTGCTCTTAATAGAGACTCGCTTTCAAAGCTAATCTTTCAGAATTACACAATCTGGATCCAATAAAAAAGGCATGAAATGCTTTCTGCAGATGAATGCATTAGCGCGCTCGGGCCAAATGTCTATTGTGATGTCCGTTTACTCTATTGTGAGCTTCATTCACTCTGGATGTTTCCTAAAAGAAGCGGGTAACTGCGGGTCAGGGCCGTTCTAACTGTGTCCATAACCGAGACCGAATCAAACACATCTCTTCTCTCGCACTACACAAGAAACCGTGGACTTTCTACAGATGTATCAATAGGCCGATATGTACCGAGGTCAAATTTTTTGAATGGCACAGACATGGGAATAATGTCCAGAGTATGTTTACAAAATAAATCTGCCATCTGCGGTGGCGCGACTGAGATGTTTAATGGAAATAAGTGTTAACACGGATACTTTGTGCATCTGGAGGAATGGAGTGAACTTAAATTCAAATAAAATATCCGGTAACCAGGGCCACTGTGAGAGGGACACAGACACACCACACTTGAGTCTGGTCGTCCTTTAACTCTTAGTTAAAAGCTCTTTATATGACTCACAGAGCTAAGATAAACTTCTCTGCAACAACATACACGGAAAAAGATATGCAATTAATGCTAAAATGTAGGTTTTTATTGTTAAAATGCACACAAGACATGTGTTTGTTTGACCAGCTACTTGAAACTAGACCAGGCCAATATTGCCACGAGGTCAGGGCTGGACTAACTTTTTGTCTGACCAATGGAAGACAAGGAGCAATATTTTCAACACTTTAAAAAATAAGTAGTCTTACAATCATATGTGTAATAAAATTAGTTTTACAAGTCAACTCAACTTAACATTTTTCAACGGTTTACAAAATAAAAGAAGACATTTAAAATTTACAATTTTTTCTCTTACTTACTTTGTATAAATCACTTTTTTTGTTCTGATTTCCTACATACTAAACAACATTTGAGTTCAACATTTGAGATTTTAAGACAGTCATTTTTTCTGTATCATAAAACAAAACATCCTTTTTGTATTCAATGATGATAAAGAGAAAAACATTTTAATATTAAAGAAGAACAAAAATAATAAAAAAGAGAATAAAAGACCATTATTTGATTTATTTTAATAAACAGCGTATTTTATAAAGACTAGAAAGTAGTTGTCAATAACAACAAACACAAATGGCAGGTGGCAGTGTCGTGTTAGATCATGAGAGAGGGCCAGTGAGTGAGCGAACATCAGAGGGCATAAAAAGTGTAAAAAAGAGTGAATTAAGTTGTTCAGAACAACAATGTTTTATAATGGACCGTATATTAAGCAGTTTTTGACATGGATAATGATCAATATCTATAATTTTAAGCTGACCATACTGTTGGAAAATTTAAGGGTCATTTAATTCGCGAAATCCTTTCGAAGCACTAAAGAATTCACGCAAAACCACCTCCAATGAATATCCAAGATGAAGTTGCAGTCAGTTCATTTCCATACTACGATTAAACAGTATGAACAAAAAAAAAACAGGCAGATTCACAGCATTACAAAGTACTGGATGTTGGACGGTCATGTCTCGCCTGGTTAGCACACGATGTAAGAATTAAACGCAGCCGGTGATGATGGTCCTCTGTTGTGCTCTGACAAACCAGAGGGCCGAACCATAAATCAACCGCTGAAGGACACCAACACAAGACCCTACAGCGTGTGCGACACACAGAAGCTACAGAGACTCAAAGCATCGTGTCTAACTGCAGTTTTACACATGTAGATCAGCTGTCACCTCACACTTTTTTCATTTCGCTTCTGTAAAGACGCTCAGAAAAACAAAGCGTTTAATGGCGAGGAGGATTTTGGGTGCCCGGCTGTGTGCTGCGGGGGGTTCGGGGAGAGATGGGGCTTTTTATCTGCGCCGAGCTGAACGACACCGTGTCACATCCTGTCTGGAGCCTTTCATGTTTCACTTCACCGCACACTTCACAATCCCTCTGCTTCCCTCCCCTGCCACCGAATACATTAGTCTTGTTGTTCAGGCAGTTGTCATGTTTTGAAGACATTCCAGTAAAATGCAGAATAATAACAATAGCTGTGATAAAAGCTAATGCAAGTGGCAGTGAGAGACGATGCCTCGGCTGTATATGTGTGGAAGCTAAAGGACATATACATGGATGTATATGAAGAGAGAGAGTTTTGGCAGATGCTTTTATCTAAAGTTACTTACGGGGCATTGTTATGGTATACATTTTATCAGAATGTGTGTCCGATGACCCCTGCTAATGCAATGCTCTTACCTGCTTTGAGACAATTTGAAGAGGATTGCCAGATAGTCAGATGTGTGCCTGAAATGGTAAAAATAATGAAACATTTTAAATAAAGTGTGGTTCATGTACAAATAGATCATACGATTTTAATGCTATGTAGTAACATTTAAGAATGAGATTACATTTTGGGTTATGGAGGTTTGAATCTAAAACTTAATCTCCCAGAAAACTATATTTTCTATTATTAAAGACACATTTTCTCAAACATTTTGTCTTTGTAGGTGATTTTATCTTACAACTGATTTTATATTGTAAACATTTCTGGAGTGATTGTCAAATGAGTTTGCGGTGTGTGTGTGTGTGTGTGTGTGTGTGTGTGTGTGTGTGTGTGTGTGTGTGTGTGTGTGTGTGTGTGTGTGTGTGTGTGTGTGTGTGTGTGTGTGTGTGTGTGTGTGTGTGTGTGTGTGTGTGTGTGTGTGCAGAGAGAGAGAGAGTTTTCAGTGAGAACTGTGTAAGTGTGTCTGATCCCAACATCTGTTCCTCCCTGGCAATCTGTGAAAAATCTCTCTCTCTATCTCTATCTCTCACATACGCACACACACACACACACACACACACACACACACACACACACACACACACACACACACACACACACACACACACACACACACACACACACACACACACACACACACACACACACACACACACACACACTCACTCACATACACACACACACACACACAGTTATTTATCTATATCATCATGTATTTTTGCATATATAACTTCACATGAACAATTCAGATTACTTTTTACAGAAAACTTAAATAAACCTTTGTTAATAATTCAAACTTTTACAAAAATCAAACAAACACAAGATAAAATAAATCATAAAAAAAACTGTTAAAATATTTTTCTGCAATGTTGGCCATTGGCTCATTGCTCAGAAATGTGTTCTTTACTCATTATTATTTATTTTAAATCATTATTATTAAACAAGTTGATATGGATTCAGCAATTCAAGATCTGGAACACATTAAAGTTTGAACCTTAATGTGAATGTGTTGAAATGCATCAATCCAGATGGTGATGAGCCATGCTGAGTGTTTGTCTGGATCTGTCCTGCCCTCTAGTGGACACAAGCTATAAAACAAAGTAAAGTTCAGAAAAATTTGTTTACCTTCCATACACATAATTCAATAAATGTCTGACCTTATTTCATCTGTGAAACACTGCAGAGGATGTATGGTATGTGCAGAACAATCTCTGTTCCACCACAGCTGGGTGCTGGCTCCTAAAAGAGATAAATAATGTCATTCATACTCATGTAATGTATTCTGAACTCTCTCAAGACAGATGTTCTCAGTGTGAGAAACAAGATAAATGCAAATCATTATTCACATATCCCTCAAACTGACATTAAATAGTCTTAAAAATCTAAATATATCTCCTGTATATTTACAATTCTGTATATACTAGGAAAAATAAAGCAAGCATATTATAGGACCTTAAAACCAGACATGTTAAACAAATTTATCACTATTTGTTAAACTGTTTGAATTTATTTTCTTAGGTTTTATTCCTTAACAAATGACATTCTCGGTGTTCCTCTGAAAACGACATTGAATTCCATCCCATCTGATTTTGTAACGTGATAATATTGAAAGTCAAACTTTTGCTTTAATCTATCAGGGTGACAGAGCAAGAAAAAACTATTTTTTTACTCTCAAATACATTTCTAAATACGTGCACTATATAATAGTGGTGGAATTGACTTCACTTCATTTAAATATATAAAGTATATATAAAGATATATTGTAATTGTTACTCCACTAAATTTCACGAATTAAATATTTTTTTTACTTTTCAAACTTAAGTATAAGTTTAAATCTAGTTATTAATCTAATTCTTATCTTTAACTTTTACTTTCGGTACTTTACTTATGAAATAGATTTTCAATGTACTTCAATCCTGTATTAAAAGTGATACATGTCTAATTAATTTTTTTTTAATTAAGTAAATTATTTATTATTTTATGCAGTGATTTTTTTCAAAGTGAAAACTTCAAACCAAAGTACATATATTTGACAGATGTACTTCAGTAGAAGTAAAAAATACTTGATTATTTTTACACAGTTTAGTCCATATTTTATAAGTGTATTAAAAAATATTGATGTGAGCTTCAATCATAGTTCAAAAACATGAATCTCTCCTCAATCTCAGAAATTCGCACGAAAACCTCTCATGACATAAGTCAAGATGTAATGACAGCTCAGCACCTGACAATTAAAGAAGCAAAACAAGTTTCTGTGTTAAATCTCTCCATCTGTAATCTAAACCGGTTCATAAAGCGACACGTTACAGTAAGAAATACAGAGAAACAGAGAATGTGTGAGAGGTAAGAGAGGCCCAGTGAGAGGTCAGCTCAATATTGGATTTTTGCGAATATATCACGGAATACCTCCTGGCAGTGTAAATATTTTTGACTACAGCCCGATACTTTAGGGAAGTCAGATCTCCCTGCACGGCCCCGCTATACTTCTAGCCTGCCCAAAAAGAGAGAGAGACAGAAAAGAAAGATTGCTTTAGGTTATTCATGGATTGACTCTTCAAATCCCAACATATGCTCCTCTGTTTCCATTCCCAAACACCAGGAGAAATGGACCGTTTCCTCTCCGCAGACTCTTCTGCAACAACCCATCCGCTGCTCGCGATGTAAATCAGACAGAGATACGAGCCAAGCGAATGCTTCCCAAACACATGTGGGGTGTGTGTGGGCAGCCTGTGATGTTAAAGACCTCGTCCAAGAGTCTGTCAGCCTACCATGTTGCTGTGTGTGTGCGCGCATCATATTTTTCTTTAAATAAAAATTTCGACTAGATTTGCATTTCCTGCAGGAAATATAAGGGCTCGCAGCCAACGGCAGAAAAAGGTTCAAGTTTAAAGTAAGTTTCCCACCATTGTAGTTTTGTATGCAAGACACAAACTTTAGGCATGTTAACAAAATGCTTCTTTCTTTTAAAGGTTTTGGATCACGCTAGCAAAAATTTTTTTAATTTTAATGGTTATTTTGAAGGCCCAAGGAACTCTATCGCCCCATTGAGCACTTGGCGTTTTTAAAAGATGCAGATCTTCCGTCGCGCATTTTTCTATTTTGTCTTCATCGTTCTTTCGTTCAGTTCTTTGCGCTAACAAATCACATGCCAGGCGTTTCTCCAGCTCGTGTCGCCGATGTGTCACATTAGGAGATTTATTATTAAGTCTCTGAACTGATGATGAAACACTAACGCTCGACAGAAGGCATCGTTCTCTCAGCTGTGTCAGAAGATCAAATCTAGAAGCAGGAAAGAGACGCATGTTTGTATTTGTGTGTGTTTTGGCACAGTAAGCTGCTGTCACAAATCTTTCAGTTTGTTATTTATTTCTTTATGTTTGTTCTTAAGAGACTCTTTCTTCGTTCCTTTGCAAAGATGTTTTCGCCTTCCACTACTGATCCAGCTGTGTCTGTTTTTATGCGTTTCTGCTTTTGATGGTTGGTAACAGCTGCCCATCTCCTCCCGCGTGTTCGATGCGCTGTACACTTTCACTGTAAACTCTTTTGAAACTTTATAACTGTCTGCAGTCTTTTAGGAGTAAAGCGAAATCTTTCTCACCGAGCCTCCTGTCTATGGGCCGCCCACCGTCCTCTGATGCCGGAGAAAGGAGAGCTGCTGAAACCATCATTTTCAATCTGAAATCCACCTGGAAACCAAGTCCAATGAAGAAAATTTATATTTTATAATCAAAATATATTTAGAAGTTTACTGAAAGTGCACTTGATATCCATCAGAAAAAACTGTATCTGCTTTGTTTCATTTCTGTTTTGACACATCACACATATACAAAATATTTGATTGGTCGCTTCTCATGTCAATCAAATATCTACTGTACGTTGGCAGATGTGAAACGGAAGAAGCCCAAAAGGTTAATAAGAATATATGTAGGTAAAAAGTCTGGCTATACAGTTCTGTGATTATCTTCAGGAGATGTTTTACCGAACGCCCACTCGTACATCCATTGAGGGACTGGATCCAGGTTTGACAAGCGTATAGCTGAGAGCGTTTAGTTTCATCTCATAATGAAAATGCACGAACATTGAGTATTGACCATTAAAATTATTGACCGAGCAGGCCTTCTCTCTTCTTTTACCGCCCACCGCACGCTGCCGGGGTCATGACAGTGGTACCGTGGTTCAGGTGGTGAGTTCTGGCCTCCGGGTGGACAGCAGAGGATTCGTGAGCTGGAACAATAATGTTACTGTGTTGAATTAATGTGCAGAGTTGAAGGAAAGTACTTTTATTAAAAGCATGATTTGACCAGGTTAGTCTCTTATGATCTCAAAAAACATTTGAGAGGGAGACCCCGTCCAAACTGACAAAGGCTGAAATATTTGAGTCCATATCTTTAAAAATAAAAGGAACAGAACTGCCAGAACGTAGAATGTACTTTCATTTCAGCATTATTTCTGTTTGTCTTTTAGTAGACTTTTAAAAATATATTTTATCCACAATTATTTTTTTAAATGTGTGGTAAATGACCACTTCTTATTAAATTATGATATTTCTTAACATTTTGACAGTATGAAAACTTAAATAACAGATATTTCTGTCATTTTCAATCGGGATTATTTGTACATTATGTTGACTTTGAAGGTCGTCACAAAATCTCATTCCTGTGCCACAATGAACCAAACTGTTTATTTATTTTAAAACAATGTATATATATATATATATATATATATATATATATATATATATATATATATATATATATATATAGTATATATATATATATATATATATATATATATTATATATATATATATATATATATATATATATATATATATGTATATATATATTCAACAGATGTCCTTCTTTAAGGTCTGTACTTTGTTCTTCACTTCATTTCAATGTCCTTACTGTTACCGGCCTTTATCTATATGAATTACAATGGCAAACGCATCAGAACGACTCTGAGCCAATTCCCCTCTGGCATATTTAAAAATAGCGCTTTTTCTTTCGCCTTTTGAGACTAATGACTCTTTTGCAACTCCATGGAGAATCGCTCGTGGTAATTGATTATTAAAACTTGAAATTGCAAAGAACATCCATTATATCATGAGTGAATGTGTATCCTTGTAATTAACTAAGCAGAACACTCTGAGGTCCTTCCACACAGAGACCTCCAGAATGAAAAAAGAAAAGAAAAAAGAAACAGGACAGAAAATCCTGAGGTTAAACAGACCAGAGAGTCCACGCTGTAACACTGCAATTAGCTCCAGCTACAATCTATCAGAGCAAGAAAAAGAGAGAGAGCCACGACAGCAAGTATGTGTCAGTTTATTTCAGAGAGAGAGAGAGAGAGAGAGAGAGAGAGAGAGAGGAGAGAGAGAGAGAGAGAGAGAGAGAGAGAGGAGAGAGAGAGAGAGAGAGAGAGAGAGAGAGAGGAGAGAGAGAGAGAGAGAGAGAGAGAGAGAGAGAGAGAGAGAGAGAGAGAGAGAGAGAGAGAGAAAGGAGAGAGAGAGAAAGGAGAGAGAGAGAGCAGGAGAGAGAGAGAGAGAGAGAGAGAGAGAGAGAGAGAGAGAGAGAGAGAGAGAGAGAGAGAGAAAGAGTAGAAGAGAGAGAGCAGGAGAGAGAGAGAGAGAGAGAGAGAGAGAGAGAGAGAGAGAGAGAGAGAGAGAGAGAGAGAGAGAGAGAGAAAGAGAGACAGAGAGAGAGAGCAGGAGAGAGAGAGAAAGAGCAGGAGAGAGAGAGCAGGAGAGAGGAGAGAGAGAGCAGGAGAGAGAGAGAGAGAGAGAGCAGGAGAGAGAGAGAGAGAGCAGGAGAGAGAGAGAGAGAGTAGGAGAGAGAGAGAGGGAGAGAGAGAGAGAGAGAGAGAGGGAGAGAGAGAGAGAGAGAGAGAGAGAGAGTCATAAAATCTCATTAAATCTCTGTGGTTATATCAAATAAGAATCTTAAAGAATTCTTGTGTTTCTGTCATGTAGTGTAAAAATAGAATAAGAGCGATTTATCTTTAACATAATTAAGAAATAAATAATAATACAAATATAAACCAATTCATTATTAAAAGTTTGATTTCTTTAGTTGTTATGTTACACCATATGACACATGTATGACGCCGCATGCATTTTCTGAAAAATGTTCAAATTCATTTACATTTCATGTACAGTGTTATGATATTTCTTCTCACAACCACTTCTTTACTGGTACAAAATGAACCTGGGAAAACTGAACGTGATATTTTCGACAATCCATGAAAGTTTTTAAATAACACAATACCTAAGCCAAGTAAAAAAAAAAAAAAAAGTATAGACCAATGTAGACAAACGCTGGCCCAATGATGGTCCACAAGACTTCCTTTTCAGTTTTTAACAAGTTTTAAACATAATCTGGAAGCGCTATTGCAACAGTGTTTACATCCTGAAAATGGTATCCCATAAAGCCTGGTCATATTGCGGATGATATGAAAAAACTAAACGAATGTCAGACGATTGAGCATTAACATCAACGGTGAAACGATTATTGTCACAAGCTGTTCCTCTACAGTCAGACAGGTGGAGCTTATGGACACTGATGTGTTGCAGCGTATTTTCCAGTAACGGAAGTTGACGCACTCCTGATCCAATAGCCAGAGCACAGAAAGAGTCATACGAAATTACGTGAAACATTTTATGATATACAAATAACATGGTTTGAGATAATGTCAGTATGTTTTAATGTCTGGTATGATTTAACAAGACAATGGTCTGGCTGGGTATGACTGAAGTGTTTATTGTACAACGTAAACATTTGTTCAAGATCATTTATACGTTATGTACCATCATTTGTTACCGATGTAGCTAATCTTCCATTTAAAGTTCATTAATGTAGTTATGTTAAACAAGTAATCAAGCAGACGTAGGTATTGACATATGTAATATTTACTGATTAAATGATTTTAACTTAAGAAATATAAACAACTTTGTAGTGTGTATGCTTAAAATATATTTATTTGGAACTTAATACCACAATGCACAAGACATGTGGTTTATATTGCAGCATTTAAAACAATTAAACAAGCACTAGTATTAGTTAACGATTAATAAATGAATATGTCACGTTATGATATACATGCAAAACTGATAAACACAAGTGTGAAAAATCGCTTGTTAAACAATAGCAAGATAAATACAAATTAATAAAGATCAGTATATATTAGTTGTGTAATTTATTAATGTAATCTTGCTCGAACCGGTTATCTCATCTACCGTGGGTTAACTGCTGGACAATTTGCAGTCAGTTTACAATGAGTAGTGACACCACATGGCACTTTTGTGTAACATTCGAACTATACAAAAAAACATTATTGTGCTCAATATTCGGCGCAATCTGAAAAGACCATTTCAAATAAACTGTACAGGCACCTTCATATGGGTCATCGCAACCAACTTGTTCGGGCGGGTACTTCCACCTTGTGTAATAGATGCAAATCCACGCAAAGTATATGTTGTGTAAAGGACATCTGGAAACTCATTTCCTGCATTTGTGTATCTGTGTTTAGGTGCTGAGTGGCGGAGTTATATGAACAGTGAAGCGATTCTCGTGATGTCTCTGGTCGAATATCGCATGGCTCATGACAATCATGACATAGGCCAGAAAGGAGTCTATACACATCAAAAACATTATTTTATTCTCACTAACAGTCTTAACCATACAGAGCATTCTCATCATGTGTGTATCTGTTTAAGAAATTAAAGATTGTTACAGTAATGTCTTTCGTTTTCCATTTTCTTTGCTTGCTCCTCGGGCAGTTCACTAACGCTGGGGCTTGTGGGACATTAATGCCAAATAGAGTCATATCTCCGAGCATTCCTTTCGAGGGAACATCATCTGTGACACGCTCTCACGTTCCTCACCTTCACACATCCCACGACCACATTAAAATGTCTCAACAACATCTCAAACTCAACTCAGATGTCTTTATTGATGAAGAATCTCACTATGATCTCATCAAATTGATCCAAATCCAGATTATTTATTCTTTACATGCTTCATTTCTGTTTCTATTTCTCAATCAAATCTCCTGAGCTATGAAAGAGCTGACTCTCAGTGATGTGTGTCCTCTGGATTTGTTCAGCCACACTTAATGAGAATGTCTTTTCCAGGCGATCGCGGCCATCCACAGACACTTTGGGCCGTATTTAACAGAACGAATTTATTAAGGAACAGTTTCTCTCCGGTGTTACTCACAGACAGCTGCTCTCCATGTTAACCCTGCAGCCAAACACAGATCAATGAAGAAACACATCCACAGGAGCTTTTAACAGCAGACCTTGGAAGACAGGAGTGTGTTTGAGACATCAGTGCATTTCTATCCTCCAGATCTGAGTGCTGAAAGTGTTTGTAGAGATGAGAGAGAGAAACGCTCGGGGTGGGAGAGGAGAGATGCTGCGATTAAACTCGCATCTGGGAATCAAAGCTGGTAAAATATCACATGCATGAAATGCGTTATGTCATATCTAAGGTGCATGAGATTTCTGATCTGCAGGTGTTCACGTGGAGCAGATGTCACTCAGCAGATGTGATGAGAGAACGATTCTACTGTACTCTACACATAACACAGCAAAGGTCTTTAACTACATATAGTGTAATTATTCCAGATAAAATAATATATTATATAAATATGTAAATTACATTAAATAATTCACGCACGCGCACGAACGCACACACACACACACACACACACCTGTTATATTAATATTATATTAATGATATGACAGCATAATTGACAGTTATAATGGTCATATTTTTTATTGTATTTTAAGTTGGAGAACAGGTAAAGAAAAAGTGCAAGAAAAGAGGAAATAGGTTTCTTGTACAACTTTAACAAATGACTTTATTTTAAATCAGTGTCATTTTTGTGTGAATTCATCGTAATTATTCTTACACGATGGGTTTTTATTAAGTAATATATAATAACATTTACATTTATTAATTTGGCAGACGTGTGTGTGTGTGTGTGTGTGTGTGTGTGTGTGTGTGTGTGTGTGTGTGTGTGTGTGTGTGTGTGTGTGTGTGTGTGTGTGTGTGTGTGTGTGTGTGTGAGTGTGTGCACACTCACACACACACACACACACACCACCACCAACAACACCATCAACACACACACACAACAACAACAAAAACACACAACAACAACAACAACAACAACAAACACACATACAACAACAACACACAGAACAACACACAAACACACACACACACACACACACACACACACACACAAACAACAACAACACACACAACAACAACATACACACACACACACACACACACACACACACACACACACACACACAGAGAACAACACACACACACATACACACACACAGAACAACAACAACAACACACACAAACACACACACACACACACACACACACACACACACACACAAACAACAACAACACACACACACACACACACACACACACACACACACACACACAACACACACACACACACACACACACAGAACAACACACACAACAACAACATATATACACACACACACACACACACACACACACACACAGACACACACAGAACACACACAAAAACAAACAACACACACACACACACACACACACACACACACAACAAACAAAAACACACACAACAACAACAACACACACACACACACACACACAAACAACAACACACACACACACACACACACACACACACACACACACACACACACACACACATACACAGAACAACACACAAAAACAACAACACACAGAACAACACACACACACACACACACACACACACACACACACACACACACACACACACACACACACAAACAAACAAAAACACACACAACAACAACAACAACACACACACACACACACAAAAAACAACAACACACACACACACACACACACACACACCACACACACACAGAACAACAACAACAACACACACACACACACACACACACACACACACACACAGACACACACACACACACACACACACACACACACACACACACACACACACACACACACACACACACACACACACACAGCAGTGAACACACACACACACACACACACACACACACACACACACACACACACACACACACACACACACACACACACACACACACACACACACACACAATGTTTAATGTTTTTAAATAGAATGTTGTGAAACATATGATAATAAAGAACAGAAATCTCACCGTTGAAACTTTATGATAAAGAGTTTGATTAGAGTTCATCCTCAGTGCTGACGTCAGATCATTGATTGATTTAAACTCTGAAGATATTTAGAAGAACGTCCAGAGCTCCTCACTGACAGGAACAGTCACGTGCTGCCCTCGTGTGGTCGCTCATGTGTCATACAGGTCTCATTATAATATTTACACAATTATTTAATTATATTTATCATATTTTTAATGTTTAATTAGATGATAATAGCCACTATATGCTAAGACTTATTTAATTATATATATAAACATATCGTGTGAAAACATATTCTTAAAGTTATATATTTTATATATAGTTATATCATTCTGTGCCAACTTAAATGTGTTATAAAAGAAGAAGCATAAAAATAATTAAATAATTAAATTACATTTAATTTAAATGTCGCAAAACACAAATTTTAATATTCTTTTGATTGGCTCGTTCACTTCGAAGCTGCTCCCTGATTGGCTCCTTTTGTTAAACCCGCCCTCCACACCTAATATTTAATCGCGATGGATTAAAACCTGCCGAAATAAATAAAAATCTCTCACGATAATCCTAAAAAATTATTATTATGATATTAATCTTAACTTTTAAGTGTAAAAATTTAAATCAGACCCCATCTTCCGAACGAAGGGTTTTGTGACGTCACTTCGCCGGCCCCGCCCACAACTCTCAGCTCCGCCCATGTCCATTATTAGTTGAATGACTAATGTTGAACAGTAAATATAATTTATAATAATGTAGAAATCTTCATTTACATCTATTAAAATATACAACTGAGTTTGAATTCTAATGTAATTTAAAGACATTCTTGATGGAAGGCGTTTCAAGTTTATTTGCTGTCGGTGTCATTAAACAATCTGGAAGAAAATGTAGAGTGAGTTTTCATTTACACAAAATAACAGAAATAAAAAAATGCAAAAAAAAATAATAACCAACCCACTAAACATTCATCTTATTTTAATATATAGACAATATAACCGTGGGTGGTTTCCGCTCTGACACGATCAGAAAATCACAATCACATCTGTTGAAAAGAACAAAATAAAGAATATAATGGCATTATTTCTTATCACATACAATCCAGCATTCAGACCAATGCAGAATATGATTTTGAGGATATGACAGCAATAACAGACACACAAAAGGAATCTTATCGTGTTGGATAAGCATCAAGAGACGAAGTCAAGTTCCCAGTGTTTCAGCTACAGTGCAAATATAACCTTGACCATCTGAACGCTTTGAAATGCTTTTGTGATATTTTTCCCTGTTTTTCTTTTAATACACAGATGTAAAACAATTGATCATACTTGACATCGTAAAGTTCTACAAGAACAAACGCAGAAATGATCCAAGACTAAGAAAACGCCGACGGTTGATCTATAAAACAGTCCAATGTATGTGCTGAATGTGCAGTCCTTACATGACACTTTCCAAAAGGTCGGAGGTTAAAAACAAAGGTGCTTAGGAGTCCCGAAACGTTTATAGTCAACCTCATTAGGTCAAACTTATTTTATTCTAATTCTTCTGCAGTACATTTATTTTAAGGAGGTCTGTTATGTTTCCAACCCTGTTTCCAATTCGGAGACTGACAACTTAATATAATTTACATCATTATTGTATGGGTCATAACGAATAACAAATACAAGTTTATGAATATTTACGTTTGATTGATAAAAAAAGACAGGGTTGAATGGAATTTTCAGAATTTTGTGAACATGACACACATTGGAATATTTTTCTTTAACAAAATAAATTAATAGTAATGAATCTTCAGAAAGAGCAATTTTTCATTTCTAATAAAAAAAAAAGATTTGTGGCTCTTAAGCTGTAAAAAAGTAAATGAAGTGTACCGGTGTTTGTGGACAGTGCAATCTGAAAAACATGTTTGTCAACTATTTATAATTATAATTTTTGTTTAATAAATCTTTGTTTTTGAATCATGAACATTGCTTTTTTAGATAAAACTCTGCAGGACCTTTTTCAAAAAGTGTCTCCAGTAAAACCTCACATGCCATGTGTTTTCACAACAGTTTTGATCATTTCACTATAATAAATGTACCAATTCAGATGTGAAACACCGCTACCTGAACTCTACCACATGTCTAAAAAAATCAATTTTAATGTACAGCAATTGCGAGTCCTTTAATCATCAATAAGTCACATGATTCACACACCGCTCTTCGTCCAAGTGACACTCTTCCGTGTAAAATCATCGTAGGGCCGTAGCTGTCATTGTGATGAAATGATACATTCCACACTACGAGAGTCAAGCATTTCCACGACAAACCTGCCGCTTGCACATCTACGGCATGCACGTACTTGAATCTCAACAAGCATGTGTCGCCTTGTGTATAAAATACCTGAATTTTCTGACACATGACTAAAACAGTAAAACATAACCCTCTGGAAACAGCAAAAAGTTTCAGCTTATATATTTAGGTTATGGCTATACCATGTCTACGCCAGGTGCACACCGTACGTGATTCCATCTGTCTCTTATGATTGTTGCTTTTAAGATTGTTCGCAATGACTTCTGTCCGGTAAAAACCTAAGCGGATTGTGCGACATCAACCGTCTTTGATGTCAAACCATACAATGTACATCTTTAGGGCTTGGTCACAATTGTTAAAGTTGAATTGACGTTGAACCCATCACTCATTCCAAACCCCCAAACTATACAGAAAACTCAAGCGAACCCTTGCTCTCGTCAGAAACGTACAGTCTGGAAATTCAAAAATTTGAGTGTCAGGAGTATGCTCTTTAAAGCAAACTCGAAACGTTTCATATAATATTTATAAGATTGATTAATATATTGTATATTACAATCAAAGGCATATTATATACAATCAAATAAAGATTGCTGCTTTCACCTTAAGATGCACAAACCTGTCGACCATCGTACAGTGTACACCCGGCTTAGTTTGTTCACACCAAACACAGACCCCTGCGGTTTACCACATGTAAAAATGAGCTTTGTTCTGTAGCTTAATAAGGTGTTTAGAAAATAAAATTTACGCTAGAAATTCCGTCTAAATCCACACGAATGAGTCTCCTCCATCAGGGTCCTCAAAGTCCGTGCCACACACGGCATCTCTAATATCAAGCAGACAGCACCAGTCTCTCATAAATCAGCAAAGAAATACTAAAGTTGATCAGTTGAAACCCCATGTCATGTAGGGGTGGCCAGCGAAACTCTCCAGGATAAAGCTGATGGTGTCCGCTGGTCGAGTTTCCAGTCCAAGGCACAGGCTGATGTCTGAAATCTCCCCGTGTGTTAAAGGCTCGTGGGGGGGTGGTTGTAGGGGTCCTCGGTGGACTCTACAGGTCGTCCTGCTGTTCAGAGGGTGATTCGGGCACAGTGATGTTTAAGCTTGAGGGAAGAACGCCTCTGTTCAGCTGGTAAAACTCCACGAGTTGCAGCAGGTCAGTGAAACGCGTGTGTCCGTCGTCCAGACTGTAGAATAACTCGCCGTTCTCTTCGACCTTCAACAGACACAAACAGCATTAACATCAGACCGATGTGATGTTGATTGACATTCGCGGTTTGTGATGGT
>CM065659.1:1376136-1416136 GCA_033220385.1 Triplophysa yarkandensis
GAGAGATACACACAGACTGTGAGTCACACACACACACACACGCAGCAGAACTTTTTTTTTAACTTTCAATTCATGACTTGGAATTGAAGTCGATTCGCCCTTACCTAAAGTTAAATTGGAATTTGATTCAGGATGTTTTTGGTAACAATGTAAATAAATGTATAATGTTGTATATTGAAAATAAGAATTGATTTGGTATGTAAATCAGGTTACATCATATGAATAAAATGTTATTTGCATTGCTACTAAAATATATTCAGAAATGTAGGAATTGAATAGAATTTTACAATTCTAAATTTCAAATTCATTTCTGACACCTGTCTTTCCTTGTGGTTTAGGAAACACACCTCTTGCTCGCTCTGTCATTCTCTCTCTCTCTCTCTCTCTCTCTCTCTCTCTCTCTCTCTCTCTATTTCTCTCTCTCTCTCTCTCTCTCTCTCTCTCTCTCTCTCTCTCTCTCTCTCTCTGTCTCTCTCTGTCTCTCTCTCAGTCTCTCTCTCTCTCTCTCTCTATTTCTCTCTCTCTCTCTCTCTCTCTCTCTCTCTCTCTCTCTCTCTCTCTCTCTCTCTCTCTCTCTCTCTCTCTCTCTCTCTCTCTCTCTGTCTCTCTGTCTCTCTCTCTGTCTCTCTCTGTCTCTCTCTCAGTCTCTCTCTCTGTCTCTGTCTCTGCAGTAGGTTGATTAATGTTAGCTGGCTGTGCTCATGAACTTTCAGTGCCTCCAAAGTGCTAATAACAGTGTGTGTTCGTGTGCGTGTGTTTGTGTGTGTGTGTGTGTGTGTGTGTGTGTGTGTGTATGCGTGCGTGCGTGCGTGCGTGCGTGCCTGTGTGTGTTCTTTTGTGTTCATGTGTGCTGTATCTTGCTGTAGTCCAGAGCCAGTCACTGAATTGATTTGCTCATTTATTTAAAGGCAATATGCGCAAATTTGTCCAATAAGGCAATGGGAACAGACCTTTTTTATGTTTGAGCTAGATCCACATCCTATAATTACTGTTTCACCGTGCCCGGCGGTCTCCAGAAATCCGGCGGCGGAGAATTATGCCCATCAAATCACTCTGAAGGTACATTAAAAGGTGATTTAAAACCGAGCAGACCGACCGTGACAACACATGCCATATATATTCCCTCCTCTTCATATCCTTTTAGGAAAACTCATATTCAATAGGTGATATAAAGAATGGCACAGAACCAACATTATTTGTCGATGTTATACTACGGCTTCCTGGCTGCTGTTGTGTTTTCTTACAAGCTGGCGTAATTGCCAGATGTATAACGGTATATTTCTTGTGATAGTGGTCTTTGAGGAGTCTTGCACAGATTTCTTGGACAAGTTTGTGTTTAGGACAAATGAAGACGGTCAGAAGGTGACCTACCGTGTGGTCTTGGGTAAGCGTACACTGAAAGCCACAAATAAATGGATTTCATATACAGCCAGGCGATGAAAGAAGTTCATTTCACCTGTCAGGAGTTTGATTTCCACTTTGAAGAATCCAAGGTTGTGCTGGGAGGTTTTTCTTTGGAATTTCCTGAGCGGGCCTTTAAGAAAAGCTCAAATGATCGTGATCATGTTTTTTTACAGATGTGTAAACACACGATTCTCCTAAACTGTCTATCAGGAAACCTGTCATTGAACATTCAAATAAAATAAAAGAACACACATTTTTGTTCAGGAATATCAGGTAATTTTTTGCATTATGCCTTTATTGATTTGACAGTAAAGCACATTCTCTGCATCTTGAAATAGGCATTGTAAATAACAGTCATTTACAGTCTGTCAGTCAAAAGAGTGGAATAAATGTGTGATAAATGTGTGGAAAAAAAAGATAAATGTGTGCTCTTTATTTAAAAATATATAAGAACATCACCAATATGATGTTCAATAATTGTCATAATATATCAATTAATAACCAATTATAAATAAAAATAATATAATTATAAATAAAATTATAATTATAATTGTATAATTATAAATAAAATAATACATAAAAATATTAATTCAAATTTAGTAAATTCAAATGAAAAAACCCACTATAAATATCTCATTCTAAATAATATTTAGCAGTGGAGAAATAGTGAAATAGTGTCTGATACCTTGCATATAAAATGATTGACAATGTTTGTCATAAAACATACTCGCAAGAGTCAAACCCACTCCCCAAACTCTTTTCTGCCATCTCTAAGCTATATAAATAATGCTTTAAAATCCTCTTAAATATAACAAATAAAACTATGGGGTGGTATAGACAGGGATTAGCTTTTTTCCTAATTTTTGCCAACATGCCATACAAAAAATAATTGGTGCTCATCTTGAGAAAAAGAATGGGCCTTTTATTGTTTTTTAGTCTTCAGGAAATGTATAGATTTGTAGGTTTAGCCTATTTTAATGCTTGTTAACTCCCAGCTAGACATGTTTTTGTGACACAATCATACAGACAAAGAACGAACCATTGTCAGCCAGAAAATAAGACACCAAGATCAAGTCTTACCGAACATCAGTCTCTAACTAAAGTAAAGGTAAGCTTGATTTTGGATGCCAGAACAAGTGTTCTAATAGGATCATCTAATAAAATGTTCATATCTAAAGCGGTGGGTATGAGAGGCCTTTCGGAGTGAATTAACTGCTGCAAAGAATGCTGGAAACACCCGTTCCAATTAATGTTTTTTCTCCATGCTGCTGCTCTGTCCACGTTCACCCATTACTGCAGGTTTCGGACACAGGAGCGCAAACACCTCATTAAGAAGCTGAACCGCGCGGCCCGCTTGCAGAGGTGCAACCGGCCACACAATGCGTGTCGACCGGCAGCAATTAGCAATGGAGCGGAGGCACGGGAACACGGAGACGGGACATCGGGCCATTACAAGGCGAGAGCTGGATTGGGACTGCACATGGCCTTACTGCACAGACAATGTTTGTTAACCCCGAAGGTCAAACCTGCTTCACTTCAGCTAGCAGATGTGCCGTATGTAACTCAAATCATAGAGATTTCTATGACATCAACAGGATGTTGTGTTCTATTTCAAATGTATGTTTTAAGCAAGCATGTCTTTCTGAGAGGATTTTATGTTTAAATTATTCGTCCAAAAAAATCCCAAAGCTGATGGCATCACTGCTGAAGCATGGCATGTTACACTTTTAATTAAACATGTTGGTTGATAAAGATTTTAATTATTTTAATTATTTATTTTATTATTTATTGCAACGCCAAGATGGTGGGTTAGATCCCAGCAACTGCAAAAATTCAGAAAAACATGC
Source organism: Triplophysa yarkandensis (assembly GCA_033220385.1). Lineage (NCBI taxonomy): Eukaryota > Metazoa > Chordata > Actinopteri > Cypriniformes > Nemacheilidae > Triplophysa > Triplophysa yarkandensis. Next base: position 1,379,388 of record CM065659.1, read on the forward strand.
CAAGGCAATGTAAGCGCATGCCAAATGTGTAAAGGTTGCTTAAATTCTCAGATTTATAGAGATAGTGGCCCTGATATATTTTAATAAAAAATATACATTTTTGGTTGTCTTGTTTTCAAGAAACTTTTCAGCTCAATGTGTTTTTGTGAAATTCACACATTTTATCAATTCACCCAGACAAAGATGAACAATTTTCGACAAGAAAGACAACAAGATCCAGTTTTGCTATACATCAGCGTCTAAACAAAGGTAGCCTTGATTTTTTTATGTCCGAAGAAGATGTCCAGTTTTTTCCTAATGTAAATGTATATTTTGCCTAATTTCAAATGATCTAATGTACACATTTTATTTATATGTTTTGCTTTTATAGCTTATCATAAGAGCTTTATTGAAAGTGTTTGAAAGGTTTTTTCTTGTTAAAGCGTTCAGCTTTATGGCCATTAACCACTTTGTTTCTTGTAGGGAACCATAATGAGCTGTCAACATTTGTCACCCAATAGAATGTGTTTGTGTTCCTCTCTTTAACTCAGGCAGTGATGAATCTCTGGACTCGGCGCTGATGCGCATTTAATTTGGCCGTGCAGACGTGTGAACACACAGGGGTGATGGCGGGCGCTGTTGTGGTGTCCATGACGCTCCATCAGTCCTTCTTGTCCTGCCTCCAGCTTATCTGCCCCGTCTCTGCTCCACCACAGAGAACAGAATGGGTCATTTGCATCCTTCAAGCTGATATCAGGAGAGGTAATGAATGACTCGAGTTCCATGTGCACCTTCTCCCTCTCCTCCCTTGTGGAGTAAATTAGTGCCGGCATCAGCCTGCGAAGCGCTGCCACTGTGTCTCGGTGTAAAGCGTCTCTCCGGTGGATTCCTGTTGTTTGCAGGACAGGCGTCTGTGATTTCATTAACACCACTTGTCAGCCAAACACAATGGGGTTCCCACCTGGCAGCGTTTTAGGCGAATACAGGTGCTTATTCACACGCTCTACTAAAGATGACAAACAAAAAGCGGTCAACGGCGTACAATAATGTACAATTTGTTTAACGTCCCTCTCATTTTGTGGAGGGTGAGATGGGTGCACGTGGCCGACTGACGCGTGTTATTTATGTTGGCGACGGGCAACACAATGGAGGAATGTATTGGTGTGCCAGCTTCCATTCTAAAGGGCTGTTTTCCAATTGATTAGGCAGCTTGTGAAACAAACCCTCACGTCAGAGAATAGTAGCACAGGGCAGGAAAGCGTCGGGCACGTCGCCAGCAGTCGGTGCAGACCCGTGTTCTGCCAGATCTCTGGTGGCAGCTGTGAATGGAAGGGACTGGTGAACGTTCTTAAGTCTGCTGATTGGTTAAAAAACAGGTTGAGTCTAACTTCGGTCTACTTACGTCACACTGATGATGCAAACAACACATATTATAGACAATGCTTGCTTTTTGGCATTTTGGTTGTGCTGTTTGGCTGTATTTATCATTTAAGGATAGATTTTTTCTTTCATCGGAATCTCACATCCATGTTCTCAGTGATGGATCACTCTCCCATTCTTTTCAGTAGCACTTATTTGTAGCCCACTTTAGCATGGTGAAAAATAAATTTAAAGCTTTGCTTGTGGTAATGATTGACGACAAGTACAACTGAATTTAAAAACGGCAAGGCAAACTTAAAATTTGATTGCTTTATTGGCTGAACGGCAGTTATTACATTTACATTTAGGCATTTAGCAGAAGCTTTTATCCAAAACGACTTACAAAAAATCCGGGGGAAAATGAAGCAGTAAATAGTAGATATAACAAAAGATGAAAAAGTGCCACGACGTTACACAAGGCAAGTCAAAACCTGTTTGGAGCGACATAAAAGGTTATTGTTTGTTTTTAACGAAAGAGTGGGTAAGAGGTCTTAAGTGGGTTTGGAGTAGAATTCTCAACCAAATAGTTTACATATTAAACCCATCAAATTTTTTTTTGTAAATGTCAATTCTATTGAAAAATGAAACAATTACATTATTGCATCAAAAAACTTTTATTAACCCAACCAATGCATTTTTTTCAAGTCTGACCCTAAAGAGGCCCAATTTGGCAGGAATGTACCCAATCTGGTAACACTGCTTATTTGTAATGAATTCTTACTTTGGGTATTGTGAACAACCATACGATTAATTTAAAATATCAGTACTGAAGCCCCAAACTTAAACTTAATGTCATTGATGTGAAAGCTTATCATATTTAAAAGTACGAGTTGAGATCGTCATATTCAGACGAATAAGCCACATCGTAATTATTTTATTTGCAGGAGAATGTTTTGGTTATATTGTTGTGAATTTTTAATTTGGACAAAATAAAGGTGGATCAGATTTTGCAGTAGTCAAAGCTATGTTGGTATTTAGCAGGCACGTTTTCTATTTAAAGAATGGACAGGGATCTTGCTTGTGTCCCTGCGGAGCTACCGGGGGGTTAACTGTGATGCTCAAGGGGAAGATTATGACAACTGGACACTAAACCTTCACATTCTGGGTCACGTCTACATGGAACTGAACCTACAACCTTTGCATTTGCACATTAGAAATCGTAAAGCTTTAAAAAGCCAGACTGAAACAGATACCGCATGTGCTCACAACCTCTCATCCTCTAAATAATATTTTTACGTTAGGTAGGTTTTATCAAAAGCTACAAAAGGGATACTCCACCACAAAAAGAAAATGGTGTCATCATTTGCGTACCCTTTATCATTTACATAACAAAAGTGTATAACTTTCGTTCTTCAGCAGATCACAAATAAAAAAATGTAAGAATGTTGGTAACTCAACAGCATCGACCCTGCTTTTATACGGACACAAAAGCAATGCAAGTGAATGGGTGCCAGTCACCTTCAAAATATCTTCTTTTGTGTTCTGCGAAGAAAGAAAGTCTTGAAATGACAAGAGTGTTACCAAATAATGACTTATTTTGGGGTAAACTATCGCTTTAATAGTAGGGCTGCATTAATAAAATATTGTGAACGTCTAAAAAAAAAGGGTAAGAAATCTCTCTCTCGAACGTTCTCTGCTTCAGTTCCTCGATGGTGGAACGATCTGCCTCTGGCCTCACGCTTGTCAGACTGGTCTCTATCTTTAAAAAACTCCTAAAAACTCATCTTTTCCGGCTACACCTAACTCACTAACTCACTTCTTTTCTAACTACTCACTCTATCAAAAAAAAAAAAAAAATATTTTGTAACTTCGCTCTCTGTGTAACTCGGTAGCATTGTTGTAGCACTTGTTCACCTATTGTTGTATCGGCTATTTACCGCTTCATTGTCTCCTCGACTATTGGATAAAAGCGTCTGCTAAATGACTAAATGTAAATGTAAAAAGTTTAACTTAGGAAAAGTTTCATGTTGATGCAAATAGAAGAAGCACTGAAAAACAGATGTTGGATAGGATGATGTCCCATTATAATGTAATCCAGAAGTTGTCAGATGTCTTACAGTTTGCATGTTGTTTACCAAATTTTAAGTGTTGAATAAAAGCATTTAAATTAATTTTGCAAACCCAAAGATTTCTTATATTTGTTTATTTGTTTAAGCTAAAGCACATCACATATTTCTTCAGACCTTCTCAAAATAGATTTTGGAGCCGGCCGAGAATATTTTATTGCTCCGGTTCAGGCGGCATTTGATTCGAGGGTCTTAAGCATGAATCAGCGAGGGCAGAAAACCTTAATTATTATTGTTGTTTTTCTTCTTTAGCAATGATATTCATAACGGTTAAGTGTCCTGAAATACACTTTCCACATTTCGCTTGAGATTAAAACACTTGGCAATTAACAATCAGTAATCAGTCTGTTCTACACATTTTACTTTTCCAAATGCTTCTCGGACTATTAAATTAATCACATATCAAAATCCGTGCCACAGGATGTGACAGAAGTGAATCAGGAAGCACTTAAAATATTGATTGCCGGAATTAGCCCGCAGGTCACCCCAGGGCCAGAAACACAACTCGGGGCGCAGCGAGGGCACCGGCGCGGTGTAATGGGGGCCAGCCACTTCCAGGCTACACTTGAGTTTGCAATCTGTGATTAGTGGCCACTTCAAAATGTGTGCATGCTTGGAAGCACAATCTCTCTCTCTCCCGCTCTCAAACACAGCCTAGTAAAATAAAAGTTGGTGATTGGATAAACAGCACCAGATTACTGTGCTGGAAAATGAAAACATACGCACTATTTGCATTTTAATGAGCTGGTTGGAGAAATAAATGGCTCTCGAAAAACACAAAACCTGTAAACAACAACAGCTTTTATCTGTGCAAAACACTAAATGTTTGTAAAGTGTGTGAATCCAATTTATGAAACATTTAATTAACACTCATGGAGTCGTTTAATAAGTTTAGGGTCTCTTATTCACTCTTCTTTGATGAACTGAAAAGAGTTATTTTAGACACTTCAGTGTATTTTTCTTTTATTGTTATTGGCTTTTTTTCGGGTAGCAACTTTAGATCTGAATTTGAGATGAGTTCTATTTATCCTGGGCTCTTATTGGCTGATTTTTCTCATGATTTGCACCAAACCATTTATTTTCTTAGAAAAGGAATCAAGTACGTTTGCATAAATATATTTTTGTGTACACACTTCGAAACTTTTGGCAGAATGTTTTTAAGATCATGAGAACTGTTGTGTATGTATTTGTTCAGAAATGGCTTAAAAGGATGTTTTTTTCCTTTTCTCGATAAATGATGCAAAGGCAACTTTTCTGCTTTATATTTCACAAAATGAACAGTTAGTTTTCATCTGATTTTTAAACTTTTTTGAGAATAAATCTTTTAGGCTTGTTAAACAGGAGTTGATGATGGAGTAAAAAAAAAATGCATTATTTATAATCAAAGTAATAAAAAAAGTGTTTCTTTGAATGCCCTAATTAAGTTTCTGTATACTTTAGTATAGCAGACTACACTACTTTGTCTATGTGCGAGAGTAATAGGACGAGAAGTGATGCACACAGATCATCAACATAAGTTTATCATCACAGTCTCGCCATATAACGCAAATAAAGTAACGCCTTATGTTTGCAATCATTTTCAGAATATCACGCATCAATAGGCCGTGCGTGAAATGAACGCATCAGCATCCGCTGTTCAATTAAACCTAATCGAACGCCATCCAATACAACAGAGAATAGGGCCGCGTACACAAAGTGACAAGCCACTGCGACGTCTTTAATTCACCAGCGTTCATGCTATACAATTTAGTTAATGCATTTCCTCTCGCTCTTTAAAACAGAGGCGCATTCAAATCTGCCAGCCTAATCTCTATGACAGAAGTCATTAATTATGGTCGTCGGACGATCCTTGTTTCTTCACAACATCGCTGATTAAAATTTCACACTTCGCGATGATGTGCGATGGAGCCACTAGCTGTGAAATTTCCCAACGCAGTCAATGAGCTTTGATTCGTATCCTTCAGAGATACATCAAGCAGAAAAAAAAACATGACTTCCAGCCCGCCGCAGTCAAATCAAAGCCCTTAAGTGGTTGAGGAAAAGCTTTATTTACATGCAAATGGTAATATATCTGGAGTTTGTGTTCATTAAAATATTGTGCAAATGAGTAACAACAAAGCGATAACTTCTTCTCTTATTCATGGGTTCAAATTTCATATTTGGGAAGTTTAATTAAGCAATAGATTATGTTCTGAAGGCAGCGTCGGATCTAATGAATCCCGCGAGACGACCGATAAACATGCCGCTGCTATGAAAGCATCCTTCTCTTTAATGGATGGGTAAATTAGGGATGTAAATGCTCTTGGGTGCTTCTTTGCATTGCTCGTGGGAATGTTTACCAGATAAAGATGACACTTACGTAACCTGCATTATGCCAGTTTTGTTTATTTATTTAACTGTTGGTTTTGAGCCGGCGAACGCTATTTTTGGTATGCTAATCGCGCGCCCAAGGACAGGCAGCGCTAACTTTTGCAGTTTTCCCGCGTGTCATTTAATGAGAATTGATGTCGAGACGTTGCCGAATACGTTAAAAGAAACTTTCCGAAGTCGCCTCGAATGTATCATCAACCGGTTCGGATCATTTGTTTTGTAATGGCTTTGCTCAGCGCTCTTTCTCTTTGTATGGGTGCAGAATTCGCTTTTTTCAGTTCCTCTTGAATCTGCATACAATGCCGTTTTTATGATAATAACTCAAATATTTTCAGTTTGCATGTTGTTTAACCTAAAGATGCTGGAGATAGATTTTCACTTCATAACGCAACTTTCTGTGCTTTCTAATCCCCGTTTCTGGGGTTCCTGAAATCTGTCTTTCCATCTCAACCTTTACCAGCCGACAGAACAATGAAGTCCGCACCTCTGTTTGAATCCATCCTGCAATTTCTGAAACAGTGGAGTCAGTGAACCCTGCTAGACCGTGTGATGGAACTGTGCGATACGTGCCTTTGGTCTGGAGCGTTGTTTATCTCTGTAAGGCCCAGTTGATTGCACGGCTCCCCGAGACTCGACGGCCCCCGCTGCGCTCAGCAAGCCAAAGACGCCGGGGCCAGTTGAGTGGTGGTCAGTAGCTGTCAATCAAAATGCCAGGGATCAGGTACTCGCCGTCATTCCGAGGCCTCGCGTTAGATTGCGGGCTATGTGCTTTCATCTTGTGTTCAAGACGATATGGTTGAACTGGTCCTAATGGATTTGGCTGAGGGCTTGGTTTATCACGAGCCTTTTCAGACGGATTTCTTCGGATCGCTGTTTAGACCGAAATGAGCTCGGCTTTAGGAATTTTCACTTGCAAATTTCAAATTCACATTTCGAATCCCAGTGCGCACGGCTGCATTTGAATTCTTTCAGACACAAAACATGTTCAAAAATGTAGGCAGCTTGAATGTACAGTAATGCTTTCTGAGACGAAACTCAGACTGTTACAATCCTATGATACATTTTTACCTTACATGCATTTTTACCTTAAAGCTTTTTTGCTCTATAGGCCAATACGAAAATATCACTGGAAGAACTTGCTGTTTACAACCAAAATCTTTAGTATATGTTCGTTTAAAAAAAACATAATAAATAAAAATATCAAACCAGAAGTGTTTCTGGCAATGTGGTCTTCTTTATTTATAAATAAAATTCCAGTTCACTCTAAAAAAAACTTGACTCTGTTTTTAGTAAAAAAAAATTATATTTGGTGTGAAAAAAAAGAATTAAATATCATAGACCAAAAAATACCTATTAGAATCCTCCAAAAATATGGATGTATATATTACAAATATATATAAAAAAATAACCTAGACTTAAACATTTTTTGTACATTTTCAAGAAATTAACTGTTGGATATTCACCCAATTATTTTGAATGTGCCACTTAATATGTTTTTTAAATAAATATATAGTTAATATAAGTGATTCTTAATGTGACATTTACTAAGCCACATGAAACATATTTTACAGTGCATTGTGATTTTTTTATGCTTATTTTAAGCGTGCATGAGTCGAGAGATGAGTTTTCAGCAGCTTTAAAAGGAAGCAGCTCGTGCAACTTCTGAGACAGGTGCCATTAAAAAGGTCTGATGTTGGGTTGATTGAAGATGATAGGTTGTTTTTCTCCATGATGGTGTGTGAGGTGTCCATGCTGTTGTGTGGAGGGATGTGGAGTGTGTATACAGGGTTCACACGAGTGAGAAAGATACAGCTGAGGCAATCTATTCTTTACCCGCTGTGGACCCGTTCCAGCTGGTGAAAACACACGCCCACAGCCTCGCAAAACACATTCCCAACACAGAAACAAACCCATTGATTATTTGGCCTGCACCGCAAGCTCACGAGCTGCTGTTTTCTCTAACCCAAGTAAACAGAGCGCTTGACAGTCGCGTCGTAGACTCCGTTTCATTTGTACCGTGGCCTCTCCGCCGCGGTATCTGACCTCTTCCCTCATCTAATTTCCTCCATCACATTCAGATCAGACGGCCAGCGGTCAGTCTCATTAGGACCAATGTTTTAAATCACCACTCGCGTGGCTTTTCGCTGGCCCGCGCCCCGTCTCTTTCGTATCATCAGCATTTAAATTTGGCTCCAGTGATTGCGGTTGCGGGCGGTAATACATTAAGGGACTGAGGTGGTGGACTACGCCGGGCTGAAAGCACCTTTTCCTATTTGTGCTAAGTTCGCCTGTGCATTCTCAGACATGTAGCGCTCTAATTAGGCCGCTAGTTTCGACTGTTGTCATATTCAGCCGGGGCGATTTGGTCCGTGTTTTTCATCTGAGCGATTCTACATCAAAGTAACGTATCTATAGGTATAACATGGTGAACTGCTAAATGATGTCACGGGCTGGGGGAATTTCACATAGAGAGTCGGCCTTAATTCCAGGCGGGTGCAAAGCGAACTGGTTTCTAGCTTTGTAGGCTTTTGAGCCAAGAGGGAGTACTTTAAATCTGCTCTTCAGACGCTCAGTTTGAGGCAATAGATTTAAAATGGAACATGAGATATTGTAGCTAATGTGAACCCAGATTCTATAGGAATATTATTTCACTGTTTTAGGTCTTCTTATTCTTTTACGTTTGTTTCTTTATTGAACAGTCTAAGAGAAGCTGAACAGACGAACAAGTTGTATCTTTTGTATAATCCTGTTCTTGACCAATTCAATAACATTTTTAAATGTTTTAATACTATCGCAATAAGAGAACTGAACGGGTGGGAAGACCTTTGCTACGGTAAAAATGTCGATGTAGAAAATATAAATGTAGAAAAATGTAAATATAGGAAATAAACAATCTAAATAATAGATCAATAAAAATAAAAATGAAATAAGAAAGATGTTTATAAGAAATACCAAAATTGTAAATTGTAAAAGTGTTGGTAGATTAAAAAAATATTTATATTCTAATGGACAATTATATGAATATTTACATACTGTTAATAATTATATATATATTTTTAAAAACAGCTAAAGGGCAGCACTGCTACTGGATAATCTCTCTCTTAAGTCTCTGAATAGAGATATATGCATCTTGACATTGTTCTTCTAAAAAATTCTTCCACAAATTGACTCTAAAGAAGTCATCTGACATCCAGTCAAGAGAAAATCCACTGGCGATGGCACCAATCAGTGTGTGTGATCGTCTGTGAATCCATAGCCTTAAAGCAGAGAGAGAGACAGAGAGAGAGAGAAAGAGAGAGGGAGAGAGAGAGAGAGAGAGAGAGAGAGAGAGAGAGAGAGAGAGTCTGTCTTTGTCCAATAGAGCTCGATCTCTCCCTCCCCTCTCGGGGGTGGAGGGAAGCGGATTACGGGTTCCCCCAGCTCTCGGCCCGAGGCCCGTCCAGGCGTCGATCCCTCAGCTCTCAGCCCGTGGAGCAACCCACCAGGCAGCCATAGAGCAAAGAGGCATTGGGGACGGCTCTAATTGTCCGTGCTCTCAGCAGTGCGAAACGCAGACTCCCCCTCCTCTCTCTCCTCCGGTCCCAAGGCAGCAACGGTCCTTCTTTCTCTACTCTCACTTGCCTCTTTTTTCTTCTCGCTCATCGGATGGAGAGATTTAAACTGAGAGCGTTTGGTTTGAGGTTCTTAGGGACCGAGGCATCCGAGTCCACCTGGAGATTCTAGAGAGAAGTCCAGGAATACTTCAATCAATATGGCTGCCTGCCAGTGCCATAGCAGAATAACAAGGTCAGAGCTTCCATGCTAGTGCTGCCATGGCTGTGCGCGCTGCCCAAAGGAATGACGCTCTGAAGCACAGTTTATATTCATATCTGTACCTTTGCTTTAATAAAAACGAACCTCCCTTGATAAATAAAAACAAGCTGATTTAAATTAGATGCAACATTCTGCCTGCTACTGTTTTACTGTTATACAATCTCATAAAAAAGTCATTTTAATATCATTTTGGTTTGCTTTTGGTTAAGTGTGGGTAAGGGGAAGCCTTTACACTTCTTTTGAAAGAATACAGCATCCTCAAATCAATCAAATCATTAAAAAACATTTTTATAGCAGTGCTTTGGTCTTTCATCATCGGTGTATTATTTGTATAGTATTTTAATAATTTCCTGGAACAAAAAGTATGGGCTTTTAGATGGCCATAGTGATGATTATGAGAAAGTTTTAAAGTAATAGTTTGCGCATCATAAAAATAATTAATTTTTTACTCACGAATTTAGGTCTAAAAAATTGAATCACAAAATAAAAATATTTAAGCATCTTTTTCTCTATCTAGGTGCTCTCTTGAGACATGCTTAGTAAACCTTGATCCAAACCTGCATGACTTTATTCTGCATAACTAAATATATTTTTAAGAATGTTGGTTACCAAACAACATGACCCTTATTGACTTCCATTTAACGTACTCAAAATTACTTCTTCACATTTCTCAAAATATCTTCTGTGTTCCACAGAAGACAGAATCAAATGCAAGTTTTGAAATATATACAAAAAGAAGATGTGGAATGAAGAATTCCAAATTTGTATGATTTTATTTTTCAATTTTATAAAATATTGGAAAAATATTTTAAATAGCCCGAACAGAAACTGAATATTTAGTTTGTTTACCACCTTGTGTAAAACCACACTGTGCATCCAGCCTAAAGGTCATTACAGCGATGGTCCGTCATGAGACCGCCCGACTCCGATTGATCTTTATTGAAGTGTAACCTGATAGCATATCAGCTCTCTCTCAGTAAGGGATGAAATAAAAAGACATCCGCCCTAAAAATATAACAAATATCACCATGTTTCCAGCTGGCTATCATCACAGGCGTGCTCTCCGGACCACACGCTGGCACAGATCGCCTCTGCTCAGCAGAGATTGTGTGCAATGATGTGAGACTCTTGAATAGTCTGAGCCCAGAGATTCAGCTCATATTGTTTTCCAGATAGGCTGCTGGTCTCTGTTCCTGTTTTATTTATTGTATCAGAAATAATATCTGTGAATGAAGAGCTGGAAGGGTCAGGATGGTGTGGCCCTTTTTCACTGTGTTTGTTCATTGACGCAGGTTAATGCGGAGAGCCAGCGATCACACTCTTTGTATGAATATAAGAACTGCGTCTAGAAGTGAATTAAACCCAGCGAGTGGAAAGAACACAGTAAGCACAGGTGGGTTTGCTCTTTCCACACAATGATCTTTAAGTGCTTTGGGTACAAAAGCTTTCTGGGTTAGAAAAATCACAGATGAGATTTCTTCAAAATAGTTTAAACGGAGAGCATTCGGAAAAAAGTTTTAAGGAAAGCAATCAGAATTTCGTTATTGTGTATTGTGTCTCATCAGATCCAAATTAGAAGCGGCAATTTTTGTGTGTCTCTTATGTTTTTAATTCAAAAATTGCAATCAGAGAAAACTTTCAAAGTTTTTCCCAACTGGACAAAGTGCACCAGAGGCCGAGGGTCATCTGGAGGCCTACTCAAATCCCCAGCATTGCGCCTTTCACCGCCGATCCCCGGAGATTCTGCAGTGCTGGAGACTCTGAATAGCTGACATAACCCAAATTAGACAACCCACATCTTCTCATGCAGCTCTTATTGTCACGGCATTGTACAAAAGAATGAGAGCTAAAATACGTGAGCTTCGCGTGGCCGTCACGCCAGAGGCCGGGTGGCGAGAGGACAGCCTCACAATACTCGCTAACTGAGCGATGACAGGCTAATTATTGGCCCAGTGTTGTAAAATTCTCTCTACATAGGTCACTTGGACAGTGTAATTAAAAGTGCATTACGGATTCTTTTTATTGAAGCAATTAAATCAAAAAAGCAAAAAGTAATTAAGCGGCGAGGTAATGATAGTGTTAGTCAACAACGTTTATTTGAGAGATGAGCTGTGTTTGCTCGGCCTCTTAACGCATTCCTCTGTTGTATTTATAGCCAGCGATTTGATGAATGTGTCACGCAAGCCTTCCGTAAGAGCCAATTATGTTGATAATGTCAAATTTTGTGCAAAATTACTTTCGTGGCTGTATTGTCATCCGGGAGGTAATTGGTGGAGCGCGATTCGAATCGCCGAGTGTACTTTAGCGTATTACGCCATTTGAAAATACTGCCGTTCCATTTGTGCCACCAGGTTTATAATTACATTAAATTGCTTGTCTTATCAGCACTTAAAGAGACGGGATTATCAGAGTCGGGTCTGTTCCGGCCTTGCCAAATACCTCGCCGCCGTTTACCCACAGCCCTCGGGAAGAGACTGAGAATAAAGAAGATAATATTCTGAGGTTAAAACCACAATTTCCTCTTTAAAGAGGGGCTTCGCGCCGAGGAGATGTCGTGTTAACGCGGGGAGGCTATGTGAGGTAAATGGCTCCGACTTTCATTGTGGGAGGCACTTGACTTTGAGCGCTGGATCTTGCCGCCGATGTATACGTGAGCCGGCGCGTAGTGTTGTTATGTAAGGAAATTCTGATGAGATGCAGGTTGGGATCGGGGATGATGCCCTAGTTTGCATGTGAAACTGGTCTTTGCTGTCTCAGGCCCTTATTCGAATTCAATTTTTCATATTAAAGAAACACTAATGCAATTGCCACCTATTGAGAAAAGCCTATGAAGGTCAAGTTTACATCTTTAATGAGAAAAGTATCACCTTGGAAAGGACAACAGTAACACTTCTCAAAGGTAAAGACAAAATGAAGTGAGCTGCATATGTAGACAGCACTAAAGACTTGAAAATGAAAAGATCTTAATTCAATTACAATTACATTATTATAATGTAATCATGAATGAAATTGTCTTCTTTTTTAGAAACAAACTTCTACGGACACACATGGACCCGTCCGACATCTTGGATAGGTCAACATTTCAGTTGCTGCTGTCAAGATTTGTCAAGATTGCTCAAGACTTGAAATCCTTTTTTTAGGTAAGAATGTGTTACTTTGTGTTTTAACTCCGAAATACAGGTTTTAAAGTAAGCTGACCTTTTTATTGTTGTGTAAGCTTTACATTTTTGTTTATAGTGTTTCTTTGGCCATCACATACATTTTTTGTATGGTTTGTTAGGAGGATGATACTTTTATTTGTTAATTCACAGATCACGAGTTTCAGGTCGTAATAATACTTCAAAATAGGTATGTATGTAGCAAAATTAACGGATATGTGTTTGTGTTGGATGTATCAGAGTATATATCAGAAACAAGGCCTACTCTGTGTTTGACTTCTTAAAATGCTCAATGTTTCTCGAATTATAGAATGGCAGTTACAACTACGGATACACCATCAGCTCTTGAGTGGTTTGACCATTCAAAGACAGACACTAAGGAGGCATATATGTGTAATTATTAACATACATACATATATATGAATATATATTTATGCATACATTACTGTATGTGCTGTACCTATGAAAAAAACACTTATGTAGTCATAGTAAAATTATTTTTCGTCTTATAGATTATTGATTTTCTTCAGAATTCTCTTGTCCTTGAGCATGTGGCAGGAACGCACTCACCTTGCATTTACAATCGCCTCCAACAGTTTTGGCATCCATGAGTGATATAGAAATTCTGCTCTTTAAACTTCGGTATTACTCTCAGCACTTATAAACATTCTGTGCCGTTTGATGCTTTGAAGATGCTTGCAGACAGAAAGCAGAGGATGTTGTCCTGGCTGAACCCTGAACAGGGTGTCCTCTTTTCAAGACACACATATCTTATAACCGTGGTATGTATAGTGCCATAGAAATTAAAAAAGCCAGAACACATAAATGAATTGCTTCGTCTCTGTTGAAAGGACACATTTATATATTTAAAGGTTGAGTTAAAAAAAGCCAATGACTGTTGGCTACGTTATTGCTCAGGATCAGAATTCAGTTTATTTAACAGTGATTAGGTTTTCTGATGGTGTGCTCGAATAGCAGATCATGTTGTCATTGTAGAATTTTTAGAGAAGAAGAGAAAGCCACTAAGAAACAATGACTTGAACTTCATATCAAAAGCCAATTTGATTGGAGTTATACAGGGTGACTAATACATCCCACTTCACAGCAAAAGAAGATACCTAGAGAAATGTCTCGGTCATAATGGATGTCAATGGCGGGGCTTTGTTGTTTGCTTACCAACTTTCTTTGAAATGACTTCTTTTGTGTACCGCAGAGAATAGAAACAGTAATGAAAGAGAATGAATGTACTTTTCCTTTTTGGGAGTGTGTGGCTCCACACAGGTAATGAAAGAGAATACATCTCCAGTCTTTATCACCATCTGTCTTGTCATGGAGATGATCAACAGCAGAGGGCAGCTTGAATACATAAATAAATACAAACTTCTGTCATTTTATGCACACACATACATACATGCATGCATATAAACTTCTTATTTCCATCATGTAAAGTTTTTTTTTTCTTCTCTGTCGTTGCGTACATAATGATGTCATATTTCATAAAGTTTAAGGAGCTCAACTTTCCCAACACATAGCTCTGAATATCTCAAGTACTTACATTATAACAAATGCAACCATATTAAATATTTATTTACTCAAAATAACAATACTGCATGTATGAGGCATATTTTAAACATTTGCCTTTCTTTAAATAATGTTGTAAAAAACTTTTGTCTAATGTTTTATTATTTGTCGCAGGTTCTGGCTGGAATGTGTCTGTGCACGGTCACACGCTCTTCTCTTCTTGTCTGCACTCCGGCTTCTGCAACTTTCTAAAGATGAATCTGTGAGCATGTGTGTGCGCGCTTCATCACTGTCAGGTACCCGGCGGTGGTCCTCCTCTCCTCCCGAACCGGGTACCAACTGCTGACCAAAATTATCCTTCACCAACAACACCAGCTTTAAATAAACACACACTCAGTGACACCCAAGTGCCGCACATCCATCTTTAAGAATAAGAGTCACTTCTTCACTCCGGCATCTTTAACAAGATGCCAGACTCATATATTACCAGCCGAATGCCTAATGCGTAAGACACCGTAATGTTGACCTCAAGGGCATCCTTTAGAAAGAAAATGCAATGTGCAGTTATTTAATCAAACTGAAGATTTCATTTACAACATTAAGATCACAATACTACATGATGCAAATCTTGAAGAAAATGAACCATGTTTTAACTACATGTATCATAGTAAATTATACATTGCCTTACATGAGTCATAGTCAGACCGTTGTACATAAAACAATGGACAAAATGGTTACCAAACCAGAAAAACAAGATAACTGCACTTTTACCTTAATAAAACCATGGTTAATTTTCATAATGGAAAGTTATTTCAATAAGAATATCGGATGCATGCATGTAAGAGTCCAAATGGAGCGTGGCATAATTTTCATTTAAGTTTTAATATACGCTAAAAAGACTCCCTAAGTAATCTTGAATCAAATGAAGTGTATGTTCTGTATACAATTGTACTTGATACACTTATTATGTTAAGACCTGTAGCGAAGGCGACACTTAATACAAAATAAAGAAAAAAGGTTGGTATCTTTACCATCATAAGCACTGTTTTTCCAGTTTTGTCTTAATCTCTGGGATGAATCACTGTTTGATGCATACTTTATTTTTTATTTGTTTATTTCATGCATTGTATATCGCAGATATTAAGTTCTTGTTCTATATTCCAGGCGGAATTGATTGGATATCTCCAGCAGCCATTAGCGAGGGTGTGGGTAGAGTTTGGGGTAAAATGATGGAGCTCCCCCCATGCAGGGGCCCTCGCTGTGGGGTGGAATGATCCCTTTGAGGGGGCTGCAGGCCCAGCGATGCTGCATCTGATGGCAGTTTGAGAAACTACAGGAGGTATGTGTGTTAATTAGGCATTTTTCAGCATAGTTGGCTCAGCGTGCCTGTGATATTATTATCATCTGAATTTACTGGAGCATTCATCCCATATTTTTTAAACACTTCAACGCAATATCAAAAAAAATCGAACCTATTTGCTTTATCAGCGCGCATGTCTGGTTTTACAGTGCATGTTGAATGAGCCAAAGAACCATAATTACAGATGAGATATTATATATTTTTTATATTGTTTCTGTTTTGTTGTTCGTTTAAATGAAAAGCAATTGTACAGAAGTCTCAACTGTGTTTCTTTTCACACAAAGAGTCAGAAATCTCACATAGGTCTCCATTAGAGTTTCAGAAGAGATCTCAATTCCTCATACTGAGCTCAAATTTGTCAAAAGTCAAAGACTGCTTTATTCTTAAACCTGGCACAGGTGCATACTGTACAAATAGAGATTGGAAATGTTGACCCCTTGGTGCATACATGTCAAATTACACA
Source organism: Triplophysa yarkandensis (assembly GCA_033220385.1). Classification (NCBI taxonomy): domain Eukaryota; kingdom Metazoa; phylum Chordata; class Actinopteri; order Cypriniformes; family Nemacheilidae; genus Triplophysa; species Triplophysa yarkandensis. Next base: position 1,395,537 of record CM065659.1, read on the forward strand.
GAATATAAATTAAATTTTAGAAAATACACATAAACACAGATTCTATATATTGAAGCACAGTTCACAAGCAAGTCCCCAAACAATGTATATTGTTATTGAAGATCTCAAAATGGACTCACATATTTCTCATCAAATTGACTCACATCCATTACCTTTACATACAATTCATAGCGTTCCATTTTTTGTACAGTTGTATGTTTTTTTATTTCGGTGGAATTTGTTTAGAAAAAACATCTTAAAAAAAATATACTTGAATGAAACATCGACTGAGGATTCCACTTCTGAGATTTTAAAGAGCGACCTCCTCTTCTCCAATCACCTGCCTCCATTCTGGTAAAGTGACAACCACTATTTAGGATCCGATCAATTCACAATGTATAAAATTCTCTCCCTTCCTAAATGTTGTCCTTTTTGCATTGAAACTGTATGTGATTGGCATTGTTTGTGCAATGTAGATTCGTATTTTATATTTCATTTAAAAAGTACACATGTGCCACTTATACAAAATACCCATCAGACTATAGTTTTATATGTACAGTTTGAGGTATTTCTTTTCACATCGAAAACCTAAACATGCCATACGTTGATTCGTACAGAACTGCTCGTTGAGTTCAGTCTGCTTAAACAGTTCAACTTGCTTTCATCTTATTGCTGAAGGTGGCACGTCACATTCACCTGCGGCTGAGGAGGGACAGATGTTTAATTGCCTGTTAGTGGGATATTATGCAAAGCAGCGAGCATCCGCTCACAAACGCCTGGCGTGCGTTGGCCTCCGTCGGCTACCAAAGCGTGATTTCTTTCTCCTGCCCGACTCCTTCAATTTACCAGACGGACTTCCGTGCACGTTTTGTTTAATGGTTAGAGATAATGCAGCACGGGCTCTGTGATATTAAGCTAAATGAAAAGAGCATGGATTCATACCGCCGCGAAATTAAACTGCAATATGACAGCCATAAATCACCTTAAAAAGGAACCCACCTGGAATACCTCTTGATTAGGAGTTAAATAAAATGACCCAGAATTCTAGACCTTTAGTCAATCTCGTATGAAAGTAGGCGCTGTGTTCTTCCCGCCCCACCACCCTCCCTCCTTCAGCTCTGAACAGTCTTCAATCTAAACACACACTTATTAAGTTCCCTAAGTTCAATTTGAAATGAGTTTCCAATTAACAAGTAAAGCCAAAGCTTTAAAATGTCAAATTTATTGTATTGCTATATCTCTGAAATTCAGAAGTGAGACAGGGTTCGATAAGAGGCTTACACGGGCCGAATCTCAATGCCGATCATTCGGCGGACGACTTTGGTGGCCACTAGTTAAATTGGTTTCACCCTCGTATTTTCCGGCCGTGTTGGACAGATAACGTCTTTGAATGATGCTAAGCAGTTTAGCAGATGCAAATGAACTCGGTTTGATATTAAACATTACATGTTTTATTTAAAAAATATATATTTCGCCCACCTTGAACGTTCTATTAAATCTCATCGTGGACACACCTATCTTCCCTTATGTTTGATCTTTAAGCCCTCATTGCATATCAAGGACACAGGAACACAGGAACTGATAATGCCATGCATTCATTACATTAATGAATCTAATATGAATAAGTGTCCCCCATCAAGCCGCCCTAATTAGCATATTCATTAATATTAATATCAACGCAGATTTGCGTAACGATGAAGGGTGTTAAATGTTAGTCTACAAAGCACTTCCTCTGAAATGTTAAACGCTGTAATCTTTGGTGTGATTTTTCAAATATGAATGGATTGAGGAGAGCATCCGTCGCAGGCATGAATATTACTCACATGCAGATGAGGCCGGGCGCTAGGCCATGACTGTTCCTCGTGCCGGGGCTGGGCAGGAGGACGGGTTCTTACACTGACTCCAGCGGTTGAGATGGAACTGTCGCTCTGCAAACAATGTGTTTATCATACAGTCGATCCTGTGAGCTTTTGAGATGAGAGCGATGTCACATCAAAGAGAACTGAGCTGATGTGCAATGACGGGTGTCTGTTATAAAGCACATTCCAATGTGACTCGCAGTCAGAAGGAATTCTTTTTGTAATATTATTTCACTGCTTTTTAAACTGTCTTTGAGTCTGTAAAGTTAGACTAGTTTTTAGAAATAAACTTTTGCTTTGTGTACCTCAAATCACAAAAATAAAAATGTCAGTTTTTTTCAAACAAAAGACTTCATCACGTTATTTAATGTGTAACCCATATTGAACTGAACCATATCAATTATTTCAATCTAGAGTGAAAGATTTATTAATATACAGATTTTACAGCTACTAAACTTTTTAAGTATTAAACATTTCTTCAAGTTTTCTTTGTAATTGTTCAATTCAGATGTTTTAACTCATCCTTAAAATAAAACGAAGCCAACTCATGAAGTGTCTGCAATAATTGAGGAGCTATTATCTTTTTCAGATTTCCTCTCTAATGTAAAACATTCTCTGTTATGAAAGCATTAGAATTACTTTAGCCATGTCATTTTAAGTTTTCTTAAAGAAGATGACACATGCCTTTGAGATCTCACCCAAAACACGAAGGAACTGTACCTGCAATATATTGAGCTGAACACCTCTTCTTATTGATAAAGATATATGTAAAGTTGTGTCTGACAACAGCTCATTATCAAAAAAGAACGCAGATTTAAAATGTTGATCATTTCTATAACCTGACCTTACATTTACTGCGGAAGAAGGTTTTACTTGTTAACATTTATTCCGTTTGCAGATACTTTCATCCACTGGAACGTACAGATTAAGATTATTATCGTTCTTCAGATTTTCTAATAGTCCTAAGTGTTTGATAGTTATTTTACTTGAGCAAAATAGTACTCATTTTTATTAAATCCTGTTTTCAGGTGCATTAAATGGCCTTCACATGGACAGAAAAATCCCTTTTGGTTCAACAAAGAACCATTCAGTTAGGTTGGAGAAGATGGAGTTTTTAGAAGTTAGAAGCAAAGAAAATCATTTCTTCAGGTATGTAAAGCAGAATTAATTTGAAGTATGCTTGCGTGTCATCTTATCCATGCAGTGTATGAGTTGAGTGCTGTTGACACACAGATCCCACTTAACTTGTGTTAGGATTGGCAGCTGAGAAGATGCGCTTTCTCGTGCCAGTAGAGGTCATCCAGATTTTTCCAAAGTGGCCGTCCTCCCTCTTTTTCCCAGCTGTTTTCCATCAGCAGTCCCGTTACTTGCTCTCAGGCCCTATTTCTTTCTCAGAATACAGGAGTTGTCATTTGGCTGTATAAAGCGACCATCAAAGCCATGTGATATGAGATATAAATCTGAGCAATGCCATGCAATAAAATGCAAGGTAAAAATAGTGCGCTTTTACACTCTCATAATGTTGTTCAAGTGCTCTACTGTCACACATTTTGTAGTTAATATAATAAAAATATAATTTTTTACTTTTATGTATGCGTCTCAAAAGCACAGTGCTTCTCGGAAATGTTGAAAGTGTTTATCTTAAAAAGTTTAATTTTTCAGTAGATTAAAGGCAGGGTCAAAAACAATTGTGCAGCCGATCAGCAGTGAGGGGCGTGTCTTTTCTTGCCGAGAGTGACAGAAGACGTATGTAAGAGGCGGAGCTATCAAAGAAATGGGCGAGACTCTTTCTGTGTAGGGGCGTGTTTGTTTTTGAGTGATTTTAAATGTCAACATTACCTCCAGAAATCGTAGACACTGCCTTTACAGGAAGGGTATCACGTTGATCAAACATACATTATAAGTCCTTTAGACCGTTAATCATGTTGTCATATTCGACGTGATCCATTTGTTAAAACTGAGTTAGACACATGACGCAGTAATTCTGTTCTTATTCACTCCCCATTAAGCCAAAGGTTTCGGTAAGTTTTTTTGAAATATTCAACCTGCAGACATCATGAAATCGCGAGTTAGTTATTGGCCGTCCGCTAGTAAAATCCCGCCCACGAACCAATCAGAGAGTTTAGAAGAGCGTGAGCGTCGGTGAATGTATTCCAGAAGATTTGTCACGAGCGCTGGACACGGTCGGCCCGCTGGAGCTCGACTTTATCCAAAAACATTCTTTAAGCTGCAAATATGTAATTGTTACTTAATACTTTTTGTATGAACTACATGATTCTAAACTACAGGTACTTGAGAAAAACTTAAGAGTGACATAAACTGTGCGTGTTATCCTTTAGTAAATATTAAAGTGTTCAAATAAAGCATTTTATGTATATTTTAGATTTTTAAAGTTCACTATTGAACCTGAAATATAGGCAAACTAATTTTATTATGGCTGTGTATTATTTTAATTCCAGGTTATAAAGATTGTAAAGTGATCATGTTTATGACATTTACGTGTAATGAACAACATTATCAAAAATATTTTGACATTAAAAGTAAATATTCAGTAAATACGAAAATTATCCATGTAAAGGAAAACGGTAAAATGAGACAATTCAATCTTGGCATTAAGGGCTAAATTCTATTCAAAATATTAAACAATATCACTTTACTATTATAGTCTGTACCGTTTAATTTTCTAGTTTCATCCCCCCAACACGAGCCCATTAAGACGTATATTAAAAGTGACGTCCGGCGATATTCACTAAAGAGCAGTTGTACCTTCAGGATCACAGATGATTCATCACAACGGTGAAAAAGCGAGAGACAAAACCATCCGATGCAAATGAGTCCGATTTACAATCTTGTATTCTTCGGCCGACCACGGCTAAACGGTCAAGCTTGCTAGTCACAGATATTAAAATAAATTATGTCTAATTTGAATTTTAGTCACGCCACATTAACTAATAGAAAGTTATTAACATTTCAAGAGAGACGGGAAAAAAAGCTTTTGCCTGCAAAATTAACAGTGGCTGGCCTGACCTGTGTGGTGCGCAGTTTGATCACTTTAATGACAGCCTAATGGCATATTTACATTTAAATCTCTGTAGCTAATATGGGATTCAGAATGGGACGCTAAGTCAAGGATTATTTGGTGTGGCCCGCTGCCCCCACAGAGCGAAATTCTTCACTTCAATCCTTGGCAGAAACTTCTCATTTCATGACTATTTATACGAAAAGCCTCGGCGGCCCTGCCAGCCCCTCCCCTGTCCTAATGCGCTCTTTGGTGCGGATCTTTTATCTCCTCTTTTCTCTCTTCCTCAGTCTTTAAAGGCAATTATCATCGGCCCGCTCCTCTCTAGCATACTTCCAGAGGCTTGTTAGATGAATGAAATTGCACACAGAGAGTGACGGCTGTTCGTTCGTACCCCTCCGCCTCCCCCGTCCTCCGGATCCCGGAGCTCTGAGGAATGCAGAGAAGAGTTTTCTTGCATTTTAAACACCCTCGTTCGTCTTCGCTCTGTTTTCCCTCTCCATCGCTGTGCTATTTTGAGCAGACGTTGTTGTACGGTTGCACGGGTTTGATTTCTCGGATGAGGATTTTAAGTACAAAGAACAGCCTGATTTGTTGGCAGGTTTTGCAAGCGAGTGACCTGTACGTATAAATGCAAAGACAATACAATGTGAAGATTTCAAAGAGTAAGCAGCTTTTCCTTGAAATTTTAAGATACATTCGAGGAGTTTGAAGGGGTCAATGAGGCGAACTGAAGCGACAGAGGAATATGACTTTAAAAAAATGATATGACGTGTGAATAAACTCACTGGCGTTAACAAAATCAATGGATGTGTCTTTTGGTCCTGTCAAAACTTTGAGCGTTTGAAGGGTTCGCAGCGGTTAAAAGTGTAAATACATCAATACTTTTACTGAACTCGAATACAACGATCTTTGTTTGACCTAAAAAAAATCACATTGAAATGATGTGATGACACGCAGATGTTGTGTTTTTAAATTGCTTCATTCTCAAAAGAAAGTTAACAAATCGACATACATTTATATATCTAAAATCGTACTCCTCTTCTTCCGTGAGCATGTTTTTGTTCTTCATTTGCATGAATCATTTCTGAACGATATTAAAAAACAAAATAATACTTTTACACTATTGTGACAAATTTGCCTTTATTGGTGTACGTCATGGTCATTTTGATAACGTTCAGGCCTGCCCTTTCTTCAGTACATTTTCTTGTTAGATTATTAAAGCAAACCAGGTTTGTGGTTAGAAAGTAGCTTCATGTTTTTGCTGTGCTCTTTTAAAGTAAATCTATTAGAGGAATCTGGGCTGCCGTCTGATGCTATCAGACTCTAACATTCTGCAGGAGGGGGGGTGACGTGTATTTAAAAATGCAAAATGACATCTAGTGTTTGCGTGCTAGCTTGTTCCTCAGACCCCGGGTGTAGCTGGCCATCTGTTGATCTGCTCACATGAGCTGAGGGCTGGCAGGACTAACAGCGGCCTCACCATCCCCATCCTCACAGGAGAGGAGGAAATGAGCAGAGGAGAAAAGGAGAGACGAGGAGAGGAGAAAATCACCAGAGGAAAAATGAGCGGAGATGAGAAGGATATGAGCAAAGGGGAGACGATGAGAAAGGAGGAAAATTAGCAGACGAGAGTCGTTGAAGAGAGGAAAACATTGGGAAGAGAAGATGATGAACAGAAAAATATAATAACAATGAGAAGAAGAAAGAAGAAAATGAGCAGATGAGAGAAAATGAGCAAAGAATGAATAGAACAGATAATGTAATAAAATAAGCAAATGGGAGACAATGAGGAGAGAGAGGATATTGAAAAGAAATTTGAGCAGAGAAGAGAAGAAAGTGAGTAGAGAAGAGAGGATGAGGAGAGAAGAAAATGAGCGGATGGAAAATTAAGGAGATAAGGAGAAATGAAGAGAGATCGGAGAAAGGGGAAATTTGATCAGAAAAGAAAAGACATTGAGTACAGAAAAAATGAGCAGACTAGTAATTTACCTTTATATATTATGCATTTAAGACATTATGTATTATACATTAAAGAAAAGAAGAAAAGGATTCGAGGAGAGGAACAAATAATTACAAGAGAGAACAAGCTGAGAAGAGAGGAGACGGTGAAGAAAAAAAGAAGGGAAAAGTGAGAACATTAGGAGAAATAAGTAAAGATAATAAAAAAGATTCATAAGGAGAAACAAGACAAAATTGAGCAGAGCAAAAAGAGCAGAATACAACGAATCATAATGTAATGAGAAAATGAGGGGTGAGGAGAAATGCAAAAGATGTATGGAATTTAGAAGAGAAGAAAATAAGACAAGGAAAGAATATTTAGACAGAAAAAGCAGATGAGATTAAGACAGGAAGCCGCGTAGAAGACGAGACGGAGATATTCTCATATTTTTCTCATATAGATAAAGTGAGTCTATAAAGAAAAGTTGGAGATGAAATCCCTGCAGTAGTGAGACGATGTCACATTACTGATTAAAGCTCTTCAGAAAACAGTAAAAATTAATATCATAACCACACACAAAGTGGCTATTAAGGTGGTGTAATGTGACTCAGGAGGGCTCTGATAGATGTCCAGGGGCTCTGAGGCCTTTATTTGCACACAGGCTGTTATTAGAGCCAGCGCTGGAGGCACCGAGAGAAATGGAAGGACGAGATTTTATTAGTCTAACGTCCACAGAGCCCGTCTCTAACAACACAATACTTTACAGTTTTTCAGAGAGAAAGAAGAGAATTTCTCCATCTTATTGCCGGCGTACGATTCTCTTTCATGATCAAAGCTAAATCCATCCTGTGTCTTAAACCAAAGCCATTTCCCTGGAAAACACTTTTTATGTATGGTTTTCACATTCTCAAACATAGATTTACTTCCTGGCTTTGCTCTCTCCTCTTTGACAGCGCTCCTTTTTATCTCCTCACATTTTAGGGGAATGAATTGCCCATCGCTGTCACCGGGCTCTGGCCGAGAATTCATTTTTGTGGGTCAAGTGTTTCAGAATGTCATATCTGACAGGAACCATCCAACACGATGAATACAGGGACAGACCTTGGACCGCCTCGTCTTCTCATCACAGAATACACAAATACAAGGCCTTCACTACCAGGATGTCCAGTCGTCGATGGGCGGAAAATAACTACTGTAAAATGCTGGAAAGAAGAAAGAGATTATATGTAGGGAACGGCTGACATGTTTCAACCTCAATTTTGTGCGGACATCAATGAGGATTGAACAATTTGAAGGATTTTATTCGTGTTGCATGACAGGTTTATTGGTGAAGTCAGTTTTTGAGTTTATCTAGAACAATGGAAGAAAGTATATTTGGCTTTAAGTATTTTTATAGTTTTTTTATAAATACTTTTAATTACATTGCTTCACATTGTCTTATACACTTGCATGTGTAAGTTTGTATAGAACGATTCAGCTTTGGCGTTGAAGGCTTAAAAGTAAATCAAACATGCTAGAAACCGAAGCCTATATTGCCATTTAATTTAAACCAAGAGCACTTAAAGTGATAGTTCAGACAAATGAACGTTTCTGTCATCGTTTCCTCGTTCTCTTGTCATTTCAGACCATTATGCCTTTCTGCAGCAGAACACAAAAGAAGATATCTTAAAGAATGTTGGTAAGTGGCACCTATTGTCTTTCTTTGAATTTGTGTCCATACAACATAAGTAAATAGGTGTCACCACTGTTTGGTTTCCAACATTCTTCAAAATATCTTTTTGCAGAATAAATAATCACACAGTTTTCTAATGGCAAGAGGGAGTGTAAAGGGCGTTATTATATACATTTTTAGGTGAATTACTTAAAGATGTATTTTAAATACAAAATTATGGACACTTTGATATTCCTATTGAAATATTAAAGTACGTAATAATGTAAATGTAATGAAATGTAAAATGTCACTTGTAGAATAGTTACAATACAAATTTCAAACAATAGTCAAGGGTTTATCAAAGTTACACTTATTCTTGGGCTATTTTGCAAGTATACTATTAATGCAATGATATAAGCATGTTAACGGCATTTGAGATAAAAAAAATACTTGAACTTTCTCTGACTACACTTATTAAATTTCTTAGTTTGGTCAGAGGAAGTATTTTGTATCATTATAGTATTTGCACAATAAGTTGTTTGTCTATTTGCATTCTTTATTTAGAATCTTCCTTACTTATATGTCGCCATGTATGACTGTGTTGCCTTTACCAACTTAATCATCTGAGCGTTCTAATGAAGCCAAAGTTTAATTTTTATAAAAGCAAAACTAACCTTAAGCTCCATTTTGCAGTCTTAACTGGTCTGTTATTCAGGCTTTCAGTGCTGCTAATGAAGTTGAAGCTGTGTGACAGAATTCAGCATTTAAGTTTGGCCACGGTGGAGTTTCAGACGTGGCACAGTGTTTCTAATGGAGAACGTCGGGCACGAACACAGATTTCTCTGTGAGGAAGCAGACGTACAGCCGACAGGAGGCTGGGGGGCTTCTGAGGGCCTACACGGTCTCTAATGCGATCGGACTGTAACGGACAATCTATTTACAGAGTGCTCTGGGGAACTAATAAACAAATGTTGAGTAATTTCAGCCAGGAGTAATTACCCTTGCAGCTGACAAGGAGACTGTGTTAGTTTCTCCTTCACCCTGGGCTCCGAGCAGGAGGCTTCAGGTCCCAGGCAGTGAAACATACGCATGGATCCGAGCCAAACGCCGGTCCTGAAAGATCCCTCACAACAGCCTGAAACAGAGCAAGAATCTGAAGAGCACAGCAATATTGTCCTGTGTTTCTGCGATGGGCTGGTATTTGGGTTTGATTTATTAGTGAACCAAATGGGCCGTTTGGGTTTTCCTTAATGAGCATTACATTTTCAATTCCTGAATTCCTGTATGGCAAACTTATTTGAAAACATTTACAGATAAAGCAAAGTAATTCATATGAAAATACAAATACATTCATGTGTCATTTTTCAGACTTCAATTTGATTTTCTTTCAAATGACTATCTGTTAGTCTCTGTACAGGACAACCTTTACATTTATAATTTGCATTTGGAGAAATTCATCAGTCATATAATTTTACCTTTATATGAATTTGTCCGTGTATAGATTTAAATAGATCTAGAGATTCAAAGATGTGCCAAAGAGCAACATAATAGAATGAGAAAATGAACACAGGTATGTTGGTTTTAAAACATTTAAGATTTAACATTAAATTAAATAAGCTTTACACTATGAGGCAACGGAAATTCAAGTTAAATAGAAAGATACACAAAGTCAGCTAAATATATGATTGTTCTTATTGTTTTTTATTATATTTAAGTTTGACTTAAAAAGCCAGTTTGATAAGTTTTTAAGTAAATTATTTTTTTTAAGTGTATATTGTTGCTTCAAAAACCTTGTACTGTATCTGCATATTTTCAGATTAAAATTTTTTGACATTAATCAATATTTAAAAATTGCTTTTCAACTTTAAATTATTTTAAGTTCAATTTCATGTAATTTCCAGACAAACAGCACATTTGGACATACAAGGTGTTGGGAAGATTACAACAATATGCAACTGTAAACTGGTCATACTTATTTATTTATATTCATATTAAACGCACACACAACAAGTATTATAGCGTTTCATCAATGTGATTAAAAAAGTCATCTTCTAAATGCTGTCAATGTAAAAGAATCGAAAATATATATTGATAGATCAATTGATTCAAACAAAATAATTCTGTCAGTTTCAATGACCCACAAAACCAATACAAGGTTAACAGCCAAAGTACTGAATAGCCAATTTCTCTAAGTATCTTCCCCAAACAACAATCTGAATATGCATCAACACAATTGTTTAATTTCTAATCCATCTCTAATGTACATTTCCACAAATGAGCCGTCATTAAACTTCTGCACTGTAAGAATATGACTGTACAATCTGAGATTAAATCCACCTCATATTCTCTGTAAAGAGACGCTTCACCTCTGTGTGTTTTTTGGGGGGATGGATGGGAGCTGGCAGCATCTTCATCCCCAGAGCTCTTGGCTTGATCCAGGCCGTCATTCATTCGAGATGCCAAATAGATTTTTATGCAAATTCCTTTCTATCGATCGCACCGCCTCACATTGACGGACGGGGAAAGCAGCAGTAATTAGATTATGTGATAATGATTACAGAGTAAACATTGCTGAATAAAACCGGTTACATGTATCTGTGGGGCAATTTGGCACAAACAATGAAGTACCAGAAATCTATGAAAATGTTTCTCTCTCTCTCTCTCTCAAAATGCGTTCTCTCTCTCTCATTTTCCCTCGACTCCTCTGCTCTCTCTCTCCCTCTCCCTGTACTGAATAATAAGAGGTGGATGGCGTGACAGGCCAATATGATCCACTGACAGACGGACGTGGGCCCGCGAACGCCTCCCGCTCTCAGACAGGCAGATGTCTTGTGTCCCCGTGCGGAGATGGCTGGGGGAGAGTGGGAGACCGCTCAAATGAGGAGGTGGCAACTTGAGCGCTCCTCGGGGGGTTGAGTGGTCATTTGATGTCCGGCACAAGGGCAGCATGTGATGGAGAGGAGAGCGGGACAAAAAGAAAGACAGAACCCGTCTGCTTCAGACGGACTTCTATGCATGTTAGGGGTCCTACTTCTTTATTTTATTCAGAAGAACTGATGTGAAAGATAAATCATACTTGAACCCATTCCAAAAAGTTATATTGTATCATCATTGTAAACCTGTATGACTAACTTTATTTTGCCGAACGCAAGAATGTTGTTAACATTTCACAAAAATGTTGTTAACATTCTTCCAAATATCTTCTTTTGTGTTCTGCGGAAGAAAGAAAGTGAGACGAAAGTCAAGAGGGAGTAAATGGTGACACAGTTTTAATTTCGGGGTGAACTATCACTTGCTTAAGAAAGTGTACTTGAAGTAAACTTTTGTAAGGGTTGTTTCATGCTCACTAACAGAATTCACACTTGTTATGTCGCTTTGGATGAAAGCGTCCGCCGAATGTTCAATGTTAATGCAGTCTCCACGGTCACATCAGAAACTAAACTCTTTACTGGGATTTGTGTTAAGCAGAAGTTTCCTGTGAACATTTCCATCGCCGTGCATTTTTCCATGACGGCCGGGCCTCTGTTGATCTCTCAGGTTGGCACCAGGGTCTTTGATATCCTGTGAGCAGCTCAGGAGTGAGGAAGGCCCGTCTGGAGAAGAAAAGACGCCTCTTAGTCTTTAATTAATCGGCAGCGATCGGTGGTGCGGCCCGTCGGTACGAGGTAGAAAAACCCCAAGTGTCCCGGCCCGCGGTCAGCAGGCGTTAGGCTACATTAACTGTCTGCAACGTCGCTGTTTCAGAAGAAGAGGGCAAGAGAAGAGACGGGACTTATGGAGGTGCTTGATCCCTTGGAGCTTAGGTGCATGAGACGGTAGATGTGTACCTTTCATCTTAGCAGAGATTTGGAGAGGGTTCACAGCACAGACGCTCTTTAATTCTCACTAATTCATTGGCGCTGCAGATTCGCTCGACGGCGGATAACCCGAGAATGATAATGAAGAGGAGGGAGTACGGGCAGAGTCCCCTGCCTTTGAATGGATCCAGGGAATCTTTCTCTTTGAATCTTCGCGAGAAGAGACGAATCTTAATATCATGTGCCATGAGATGTCCTTAAGACAGGGGTTAAAATGGAACGGCTCTGGGAAAAAAAATCACATTTTGGCATTTTTTAGTTGTCCTTGTGCTGTTTCAAAGCCTGAAAATGTTAATTGTATCAGGTTTATTTTGATATGATAGTCCAACCTGAAATACTAATTCTGTTGATTATGTCTTTTTGAGTTTCTTTCTTCAACAGAACACAGAAGAAGATCTTTTGAAGAACATCGATAACCGACCAATCACTTGGAATGTAAGGACACAAGAACAAGGCATGGGCTTCCAGTTACCAACATTCTTCTAAATATCTTCTTTTGTTTTACTCTGGAATAAATTAGCACACATTAAAATAATATGTTTAAGAAAACGTAGTATTATTTTTTGTAAACTTTTGTCTGAAATGGGTTGCTAAATGTTCTATTTACACTGCAGCTATACTAAAACTGACCTAACAGTTCTTATAATATTTTTAGCACAATTAAGGTTATGAATATACACTTTGAAATATACTTTCAGAAAACTTGTTTAAGAGTGTTTAATTGCCTTTGTGCACCATTAAATTTACGTTTAAGTTTATCTTAGAAATGTGTCTGTGAGATATGAAAGGTAGAAAAGAAAGTATCCAGAAATCTGATAACACCATAAACTGTGTAAAAGTACCACTGACAAAAAAAAACATTGGGTTATTCAAAGCACAGTTGGGTCAAAAATTCACATTCAGCTTGGTTAATTTAAACCAACGGTTTGGTTTGTTCTATCTTACCCAACCATGAGTTAAAACAACCCCACAATTTAAAGTGCAGCATAAGATTTCAAAACAACATAAATGAATACCGAATTTCAATGTCTTGTGAACTATTCTTTGGCTGAACAAACCTTTCCATGTTTATTTATCATTTCGGTGTTTTTTTACACACGCAGGCCTCCCGCATGAATACGAAGCTGTGGGTGAACTCACGCGGTACCAGCTGTGGTCAAACAATTACATCCGCCGATGTTCAGGCGTGGAAAGAGATCCGTCCGAATGCTGATCGCCTTTTCACAATCAGATTCCGCAATGAATATTTATCACCTCTGAGCTGTAGGAATTCTCAATCAATAGATTTTACCCACTAGCAGAAAGATTTTCACTCTCTCCCTGCTCGCACCAACCTACACAAAGCGCTACATTATCATCACAGATGAGGAGCGCTGTATTTACATTTATGGATTGAAATGCCACACATTTTTTTCTCAGACATACAGGAGTGAGGTGCTCGAATCCTAAACGCTCTCGAGTCGTGAGCAGGATAGTTTGCCTTCTCTTTCTTTTTTATAAATGTTGTAGTTCACAGCGGGCCATGAAAGTTCTCCGTGAAGCCTGAACTCTCGGCCTGCACTGTATATCACTGAAAACTCTGACCTGAGATTTAGGGAGAAATGTTGTAAAAATGTCAAGGAAGCAACTAGCATAAATCGACAGCGGCGGGCACGTTTAACATGCATTTGAAATATCTGCTGCTAACATTTCTGTAAGTGACCTTTGTTCTCGGCAGATGTGACTAGCAGTTGTTGTTTTTCTCCCAATGCAACAATGTAACGGAGATAAGAGGATGAGAAAATACAGCTCCGCTGTTTACGCTTGACAATGCTTTTAAATGTTAAGATGCGTTTATACACGGACGGATATCACAGAATCACACGTTTTCTGCAACAGCGTTCGACAATGAAAACAGAAAAGAGGTCATGGAAGCGGCCTGTTTGATTCTAACCAATGGGAAAGACTTCTGCCTGTCAATCTTTTGAAGGTTTGGGAGCTGCACTCCTTAAAATAATTTATTCACTCTTTGAAAACCTGAATGACTCATTGTTCAGCAGAGCACAAAAAAAGATATTTTGAAGAATGTTCACTGTATTGTAACACAAAACCACTGAGACCTTTCTAAGAATATAGCATTGTTGTAGCACTTGTTCACCTATTGTTGTATCGGCTATTTACCGCTTCATTGTCTCCTCGACTATTGTAAGTCGCTTTGGATAAAAGCGTCTGCTAAATGACTCAATGTAAATGTAATGTAAATGAATATATTTTTTTACAGAAAAAAGAATCGTAAACAGGTTTTAAACAACAATATGGGTGAATGAATGACGACAGAATTATTATTTGTCGGTTAACAGAGACATTCGTAAGATAAACATATGTAGCAGTGTTATTATTATTTATTGATTTAAGTGTCTTTTAGATGTTATGAATTTGTCCTTATACTGTACATCACCAAAAATGTGCAGTACGCACGAGGACGCAGCATGCAATACTGTTTCCCGCAATGCAATGCCCTTGAGTAGACCTTTCAGTTTTCACATGTGATGAATGGAGGTAATATTTGCAAATATCGTTTATGAGTTATTATTTGATTAGAGTTTCAGCAGTAAACACATTTTACCAAAATGCATGATGTATTATAAATGCAACATCCAACATATTATGTCAAATGCCAATAGCAAATTTAAAATAGTTGTCAAATGCACACCAGGAAAAAACTACTAGCCATTTAGACAAAGATTGCACTTTTGCATTGATGTTTTTCCTCCACTTCCTTCAGATGCCGATGAGATGAAATCGATCCATTGGAGCATAAATTCAGCATCCTCAAAGATAATCTTAAAGTGCCGGTAAGTCATTTAATTCACCTTTAAAAACACTCGAGCTGAGATGCTGTCTATGATATGATGTTGGGTTGCACACTTTCAGATAATTCCCCAAGCCGTCCGTCTGCCTTTCTGGCATCGGTGGGCCGCAGAACTTAAGACAGATCAATGCCGTGTAATGACTCTCCAATCTCCGTCAATACTCAATTAATGAAAAGGATGGAGAAAATATCAACACGCCGCCAGCCAGCGCCGTTTCAAAACTGTGAGTAACGATTACTCAGGAAGCACTTTACTGGCCGAGAGATTCCCAGCAGAGCCGTGGACGGAGAGCTCCTGTGAGGTTTGACCGTAAACACAGAGATTCTGCTCAGATTTACGGTTTAGGGAGTTCTGAGAGCCGGGCCGTTGAAAAGCTGAGCGCTCTTTCAAATAGAGACCTAATTTGTGGCCCAGACGGGAGACTTTTAGAGGATTTGTCCTCTTTCTTTTTTTCCCTTTACAAAATATAGAGAATGCATCCGTGTGAGGGGCCAAATCTTTCCTTAGCCATAAATATCATCTCAGTCTCCAAAACATCAGTGAGAATAAATTGAGTCTTATCTGTGTTTCAGAAATCTCACAATGTTTTCATAAAATTATGAACATATCTTAACAATTTCTCAATCTGAGCTCAGATTTGTCAAGTTTGAACTCAAACAAATCCAACGTTCATTCTAAACCTCCAAACTTTTTTGTTGTTTCAGTGATTTTCATTATGTTGAAAAGGAGAAATAGTTGAGATTAAATTGAAATACTAAACTGAGAAATTCGACATATGTCATATCGACTTTTGATTGCAGACAAATTTGATCTCAGTTTGAGATGTTGAGATCTCTTGAGATATCCAGAGAAATATCTGAGACACAGATGAAACCGGAAAATGTTCATTTGCTTTCTATTAAACCCAGCTCATTTCTAGAAGATATAATGCAGAAATGTAAGAGATCTCATCTGTGATTTATCTTTCTTATTGGATGTATTAAGAACTAAATTAAACATTTTTAAGGTTGTAATAAATTTGTGTTGTCTCTCTTGATTCTCCAATCACAGTAAGCGATCGGCACAAACTTGCGAGCCAAAGTGTCTCTTTCTTCAAAACACCATGGTGAACGTGAGACGGTATCCGGCCCGCTGCATGACTGTATAAACATAACAGGTTGTGAATGAATCACAGGTCATCGTCTGTCTGCTGGTTAATACATAATTTATGTCTCAACATTGCTTCATTACAGAGCATCAGAGAAATCAATGGCCCAGCGGGGTCGCTATCACAGAGCACGAGAGCGAGTCTCGTATAGAAATCCCGTCACACCTCGAGCCCTCCCGAGCGACTCCGTCGGCGCACCGACATCCAGGAAAATAAATCCCTCCTTTATTCAGAGAAGAATCCAGCACAAGTGGCTGTAATCAATAAACACGCAGCTGAGCGGAGTGATTTACACCGGCCGCACAAAGAAAAGCTGTATTCCCCCCACAGGCAGGCCCTCGTAATGGAGGCCTTTCAATCTTAATGGACGGCTTCGATTGTCATGCTTGTGTAGCAGTATTCAAAAGCGCTATCCGATCAGCCTGCGGGACAGCGCAGAGCAGACAGACGATTAGGTACTGCAAACGAGCCTTATCGCCGGGGGAAATTGATGACTCAATCCAGGAGAAGACGGACGACTTCATTTGTGTCATATAAAGAGAGCTGTATCACTCATAACACTGTTATGATTGAGCTTTAAGGGAAGCGTTGATAATAATATTACATCCAGATATGCCTCTCTTCATCTGGCATCCAGCCATCCGTGTGTGCGTGTGTGTGTGTGTGTGTGTGTGTGTGTGTGTGTGTGTGTGTGTGTGTGTGTGTGTGTGTGTGTGTGTGTGTGTGTGTGTGTGTGTGTGTGTGTGTGTGTGTGTGTGTGTGTGTGTGTGTGTGTGTGTGTGTGTGTGTGTGTGTGTGTGTGTGCGCGAGGGCCTGTAGGAGGCGGAGACGAGACGACAGGGGAAGTGAGTTTTGCTCAATGGTTGCTCTCTCGTAGCTCTCGGTCACGTTTCACTGAACTTTATTTAAGATTTTCATATTAAGAGGAAAAAAAAAACTGACAGATTTTGAAGTGTAAAGCTACACCATTAAGCCATTCATGTACTTGTCTCATATAGTCTCACTTTGTCTCATACAGTATGTTTGAATCTCAGAAGAAAGATGTATTGGTGAGTTGTGGATTTTTTGAAAGCTTTGGAGATGTGAAGGATTTCTCCGGTTCAAGATTCAGCATCAGAGGTTTCTCTTAAGAGGATGGAGGTGTACATGTGAATGTAGATTGTAGATGTAAAGTAATCTTGATTACCATCAATTTGATGATAAATTAATTGTTTAAGTTTATATTAAGATCTTCAATAATACTGAATTGACAAATCAGACAGATCTGAGCTCAGTTAGAGACATTGTTGAGATCTCAACGAAGAGATATCTAAGATTTATTTTTCTCAGGAGTAATTAAGGAGACACAAGAAACTATAGAGTTTCTATTTGTTTTCATATTGATCCAGAATTTTTTTCATAGAGAAATAACATTTTTTTTAAGATTTAAAAATATAGATTTGTTATATTGAAGGTGACAGGCTGTCAACATAATATTTTCAGAGATGTAAGTTTTTCATTTTAAATCTTTTTTATATTTTTTTAGAGTTTTATATTTTGTATTTTGTATTATATTCTCTTCTGAAATTCCGAGGGAGATTCATCTTAAATTCTAAACTTGTCCTCCATTAATTCTCATTGCTGTTTTTGTTTATTTTACAACAGACAAAAAGTAATTCAACACAGTGCCAGAATTATGTATTGTGCAAAAACAAAAGTTTGACATTTTTATATTCTTACCCAGTATTTATTGTAGGCTTGGGTTTATTTATCTTTTTGTGTTTAGTTTGATTTAAATGATTACATTTCACTGACCAGCTTCTACAAACTGACAGATCATTTTGTACCTAAAGTGTTTATGCAAAGAGGTCAACAAATAAAGAAGCTGATAAAATTCTCTACAGTATTACATGATTATTGTTTGCATTTATGTTTGTTTATTTCCTGTTGTCGCCAATCTCAACAGGCTCTGGATGCCACATCTGATACGAGTGTTGAATGAATGAGATCTCTTCGATAACAGGAAGAGAACGTGTAAAAGGAGTCTGAGATGGAGGGAAGTAAATGGATAAAGAACAAAGAGAAAACACTTGAGGCGATCGGCCCTGGCAGCTCTTGAGCTTTCTTTCCTTTTTTCTTGTAATTTTAAAATGTTTCCCTCCACCTCCAGCAAAGTGCAATAACAGCGTACAGATTGCTTATGTCATCACATTTTGACAAACCTTCCAATCCAATTTGACCTTCATTTTCACCCATCTGCTTCTCCTTTATTTCACTGTCGCAGCACTCTCTCTTTCTCTGTACTTCACTTTTCCTCGGCCGTCCACGTGTAAAGGGATATGTAAGACAAGAATAAAAAAAAGAATTAACTAATCATCATGGTATTCTACATAATGGGTTTAAAGTCATAAGAAGACATATCATTAAAATAAATTATACTTTTTCTTGCAGCCATATCATGGGTTATTTTCATTGTAATTAAGAGCACCTTTATTCCTTAACTTTATATAAAATAAATGTTGTTTTTTATTATCCCTTCAATTGATATTAAAAAATATTTAGTCATTTATAAAAAAAATGCAATAGTTAACTTGCATTAGACACGAAAAATGCCTTAGAGGCGGTGTATAGATAGGTGAAAGAATGAAAAGCCGATGGTTTGGATTTACACAATGGTTCTAAACCTGATCATATAAATTTTTATTTGGTGTATTTTCTGTTTATTTGAGAATCTCAATCATTCAAATCTTTGCTATGTATGTAATGTATTACAGAACAATAAAGAGAATCTATATCAGATATTTACTGTGGGACGGGAAGGTTTTTGGTCTGGCAGTCCTAAAAGAATTAATCCCACGTCTACTTTCAGCCAATGTTAGTAATGTAATTGATATTTCAATTGGTTTGTTCCTTTCACACAATCTCATACCCTCTGGTGCATCTCTATATTAACTCAATCACTTGTCAATCACTTCTCTGATATCTGATTTTCACGTGTGATAAACAGAGCAGTATGACAAACCCAGAGACGCTTCTCATATCAAACAGACACTCGCCGGGCGAGATGGAGACTGACATTTAACTGCAATTCCTCCAGTAGGGCCTAAAATGACAGAGTGCGTAATACGTTCAGGCCCTCAAAAAATGCCACTTCAGATCTGGAATCAATTTGCATTTCCCCCGAGCCCGGATAACAGGCCGCCGTCAGAGGAGGATTCAAATCCGCCATCAATAATGATGTTACGGGAGAGGTGCACGGAGGGGAGAGAGATCAAATTGAAAGACTGATGCTATATGTTTCAAATGATTGCCCTGTGAGCTGTGTGTGTGTGTGTGTGTGTGTGTATGTGTGTTTATGCGTGTACGTGTGTGGTTATTGTAGATCACCCTATTAGCTTCCCTTGTTCTTTGCTCCCGGTTAGGACTTGCAGGACGAGAAGCGATAAGTATCAGATGAACATGTCTGCCATCACTTTTAACCCTTTACCAACTGAGAGTGGGCAAAATCAATTTTAATATTAAGCAAGCATATTGTATTCTATGATTGTATGCATGTGTTTATGATAAATAGGAAATATTTGCTTCACGTTTAAAAATGGTGGTTCACTATTATAAACACATGCATACAATAATGAAATACAACATATAAAGTCATTTAACAAATTCATCATGACTGAAGAAAGACTCACCAAAAAATTATCTGGCCCGAGTCTTTTAATAACAAGAATTAATTTTGAAGATTCAATGTATAAACCTATTACTAAGAACAAATATTACAGTAATATTGTTAACATGATCTTCCCTTGAATCATGTAATAAAAAACCTTATTGTGTTATTAGTTTTGAGACTATTTATCTTTGGATTCCCCATACATCAAAAATAAAGACAGCAACGTAACGAAACATCTAAATAAGAAAATGATTCGGAATATTAAAATAATTGACAATTCTTTTTATAGACTAGGATTGGTAAACTTAGCCCGTTTTTGCTTCTCAGTTTTGGTCTTTGTAGAAAATAAATGTGACAAAAATAATAATGAAACTAAAAAATAAAACTAAAGCTTCTTGTTCTCTTCTACACCTACTTCTCCATTTCTTCTCCATGACCTACAATCAATACAAGTACTAAGTATTACAGTCAATTAGGGATTTCCAAATAGTAATTAAGATATTAATAAGAATCTACATGTTCAGATTTAAAACCAAACTGGTGTAAGAACTTCATTTATGGTTGTAATTAAAATGTTGCTGGGATATTGGACTCCTTATAAAAAATGGACAGACGGATAATTGCCAGTGAATTAGAACAGAAAAT
>CM065659.1:1421136-1463636 GCA_033220385.1 Triplophysa yarkandensis
CAGCTTTATTTTACTTTTAGATTTATATAAATCTGTCATACATTTAAAGACTACAGTATAAATTGTACTGTATTTCAAGAAATGTTATACTCGATATGTAAATGCACGATATATTTCTATACTTTTACAGATTTTAACTGTGTTTAAATAGTACAAGAAAAACTATTAAAACTAAAATGTGGCTTTTGTCTTTTTTAAGTGTTTTTGTGTATTATTTTGTGTCACTCCAAAGCCAATAATGGCACCTTTAATAAACTTTTAATAAAAATAGAGGATTGACGGCTAAAACAGATGGCAAAACCGAGCAGTGCCACATTACATGTGAAATGTAAGCCATGATAATGTTTAAAACATAATTTAAATTAATATCCAATTCCTAACATAATGATATATGTGTGCCCTTGTACAGTACGGTTTGTGCCACCTCAGCCGTGATGTTAAGGACAAGCTTAAGGCAATAAAAACCGACCAGAGACTTTTGATGGAGCCAAAGCCTTCTGATTAGAAGCTAACATCAGTCAATGCATTACTCAGCAACACTCGCTGCTATTGGCTGCCACTCTGTGACCTGTATTGAAGTGAAGGAGACCTGCAGACATCACGCCTTCAACGGCGCTGCAAAACTAATTGCATTTTAATGAACACAGAGTCAACCTTCCAGCTATTAGAAATAAAAAGGAAACATACAAATGAGAAAACACAATATCTGATTCTTATGGTCCACATACACTGCATCAGGGATGTGAGCTCGTCTTTTCCACATTTAAGTGCTATAGACAAAAATTAAACATTTGAGCACACAAGACCTACATTATCAATAAAATAATGGTGTGTTCCCTGCTGTGAAGGACCGTATTTGAATTGCATCCATTAAGTGAAGGTATTTTAACACGTACAGCCACAGAAACGACACACGGCTCTTTAGAAATGAAACAGCCATGGGCATCAAATGCACCAACTTCCCAATGTTAATTGTACTGCCGCTTCCCACGCATGGACCATCCACTACATAATTATGCCATCAAAAAAAATGGAAAGAAAAATCAAGGGCATTAATGGAATGTCTTATACGAGCGAAAGAATAATGAAATATCACAAACAATGGAAACTGTATTTAAGAAACGCAGCAAATGGTTTGGGAAACGGATGCTAATGGTCATCTTTCAGAGACGTAATTGCTGGGTAGCATCCGGACTCTTTTTAAGCACACTTGCCGGTCTTGTTAAACAGCCGGTATTGTCATTTAGAAGCATTACGTTTGTTTAATACTCAGCTTTTAAAATTTGAGGCTTTAAATATGCCACTTTTAAAGACATGCTAGACATATATATAGATACATACATTTTTTATATAATGCCTAAGATATCCTACAAAGAGCCATATTCACATATATTGTAAAATTGATAGATGTTGAAATACCTCTGTATGTGTGTAGACTATTGCATATGTGTTTCATTGCAGCCCATTCCTAAAGATTACAGTTACTATTATATATTTTGACCTTTATGTACAATATCATGGCAATGCAACTCGAAAGGCAAAGAAAACAATTCGTTTTTAACAAATGAACTGATCGGACTGGATGTCTATGCTGGTGCCCTGATATAATATAACCAGTTAAGGCAACCTTATTAAACTTTTTTTGTTTTTGAGATTCCGAAAACCACCAATACCCATCTTTGATATATTGTGCAATGTATAGGTCTTTCTGAAATATGCAAATGTTGTCTCAGAGAGCTCCATTGGTTTGATGCTTCATCACATTTTACAACGTAACTGAGATGCAAGCTGAAAGAAAGCCACAAGGTTTCAAAAGCATTTGAACGATCTTTTATTGACCTTTGTCCCTATGCATACATGAAAATACATTTACGTTGAATGCAATTATGGCAATAATGTACATACACACACATAATAACATGTATGTGGTTTCAAAACGTTATACTAATAACAAATGTACATTAAGTACACAAATGTGCAAGTGTATCTAATGTACAAATACAGTATATGAAATGCATCTACATTTCATATAGACTTTTCATATAAAAATGCACACGTACACACTTCATAATAAGTGCACACACATCCACATGCACACTACGGTTCACAAAGAGGGAAAGCGATTTACTTCGATTGAGGGAGAAAGAAAGAAATTTGCATGTAGAGACCTCGGAAAAGACCTATACAGTCACAATATCCCAAAACGAATCTTCAGAGGCCGAGTGTTCGGTGTGCATCGTCTCACGTACAGACAGTCTGTTTGAGGTAGACTGCTCAAGTTAAAGAACAAGCCTTTTATTTACCCTTTTTCTTCAGTTTTAATGTTGTTTTTTTACATTTTTTCTTTATTTCCTTTTATACAAACGTGTGACATTCAAAAAAGACAGAACATAAGTACTACATGTCAATATGTAGCAATGAGGTAGAAATGGTCATAAGGAATAATGGTCAAATCAAACATGGATGAGATCGTTAAATATAGATGAAAGAAACATCTATAACATCACTGAAAGAAGCAAGTCAACAGACACGAATAAGAAAAGAAAGAAAACTAAGTGGATTTGGATTTATATCTACAACGGATATGTGCTTTTTTTGTATTTTTTTGGATGTTCCATTTTCCGCTCCTTCGTCTCTTTTTTCAGTCCATTTTAGGAATGTTTAGGTTCAATACGAGTTAAGCTTTATTGACCGGATGTGTAGCAAAGTGTTGACTTCTGCAGAAAACAACTTGGGCTTATTCTAGAAATGAGTTTATTTCATGGATGAATATTTGTTTGTGTTATTAATGTGAGAGTTATTAGTAAACCGTGCCTGCATTTTCATAACAAATAGGTTAAAAGATTGACATTGAAAAATGAGATTGATATCTTTTTTTGGTTAAACTATGCTATCCATAGCAACTTATATTCAACCTGTAACATTCCTTTAAACCATTTTAAAAGCTCTTAAATAATAAAGACAGTTTCAGACAGGATTGGTTTGTTCGATATTTCAGTAGGACGTGTAGCATCCGCCCTAAAAACACCAGAAAACAATACAACTGAGTTCATTTTACTTGTACAGTCAGTGTGGGTTCATCCATCAGTGCTTTTTGGTTTAAAACACACAAAATATAATCATCAACAACAAAAGGGAGAACTTGATTCTGCGCTGATCACTGGTTTAATCTACAAATTCCTCCGAAAGTGTCAATGTATGGACTCGGTTCTTTACCTTTACAACGTTCGCTTTGGTTTTGAGGGAGGACAAATAAGTTTGACAGGCTTTAACACAAAACATTAAAAGTGCATTTGACAAATTGCACAATAGTTACTTTTCTTCAAAACAACACCAAACAAAACAAAATACTTAAAGAAAAAACGATTTTCACTTGAGACACAGAACCAAGACTCCTTTGGGTGCATGTATCACTTTACAAACATTATGAAAGAAGTGTCTCAGTATTAAAAGTGTATATGGATGAGAGAAGCAAACGGACACTTTCTTCAAGGATATGTCATATATACATGTATTGGAGAAAAGAAGCACCTTAAATGGTGACAAATTACACTGCATTGGACAAAACCGAGCGTGGGTCCTGTCCAACACTTCAGAAACATGATATAAAAGCCGAGGGAAAAGAGATTGGAAATGAGGGAACAAATCACATCACCGCCTCTCTAGTGCTAGGTCAAAAGCAGACTCAAATGCTTCAAGAAGTAAACATATCGAGAAACAAACAAAAATACATTCAAATACAAGGTTTCCTCTTACTGTTAACAATTTTATATCCCTTGAAACATTCTCTGTGGATTTATGTAAGCTCAACGCATTGCTGTGGTATAAGAAACCCTCAATACTTAAAGAGTCAGGTATCAGAGATACCAAAAACCAAGTCGACCGAAAGGGAAAGGACACGCCAAAATGAAAATTCTCATATCATTTACTCACCCACATGTCAATCCAATGTCTTTCTTTCGCAGAACACAAAAGAAGATATTTTAGAGAAAATGTTGACTTTGAATGTACATACGCAAAATCCCCAAGACTTTCCCAAAATTTCTTCTTGAGAGTAAATAAATAATGACTTATACTTTTGAATGAGCTTTCCCTTTAAGCATGCATGCATGGAGCATGTGTTTGGTGTCATCTGGATGCTCCGAGGATATGAATTGCACAGGTAGCGTGAGACAAACGTATGATGTTTTGAAGAGAAAGGCAGCTTGATCTTTAGAGAGACCTCAGAGCTGAGCAAACCTAAAGTGGTAAAGACCTCTTTTCCGGTGGCAGATAAAGTAGTGCTAAACTGAGGTAGAACAGAACGCAGGGTTACACGTGAGCCTTCGGAGACATCCATACCAACACCACACAGCAGCAGGACAGTGTCCAAAACCGAAAAATCAAACGTATGAAGATACGTTATGAAGACTATGAGGATGGCCTTTCCACCTCTTACATTTAATCTAGTATCCTCTTTGTACAATTTTGGTTCACCCCAACTCTTCCATCTATTCTGCAGAGGAGAAGAACATGACATATTGTACTTCACACGCATGTTGACATCTACTGCATACTCGGGACGTGGATCCAGATGAACATTCTCTACACAACAGACAGTGCTCATCTCTGACTCTGGGAATCTTTGTAGAGTCTATAAGTGTGCGATGGAGAGAGGAACAGGTGTGTAGTCAATACAAAATCGCGCTTTCCTAACATAAAGCAAATTTAAGCTTCATTAAGAGGAAAGCAATTCACAATGGAAGAAAATAAACACCTTACATTTTCTTTCCAAAAAACCCAGACATTTCTGGTTACATTCATAGTCAACTTTTTCCTTTGTTTAACAAGTTGAGGTAAACCTAGCAAATTAGAAAGCAAACCCAATGTTGTCAGCAGTATGCAGTGGTATCACATGATCGTTTTGAGGTACTATACAAATCACAATCACTTTCCTGAGTTTTTGAAGGAAATGAAACGAGTGAATTTTATAAATTAGGATCCTGATTGCAACATGGACCTTCTACGGGTGATTGAGGAATACTGTTGTTCTTTCGATTGAAGTGTTGAGAAACGAAAGGAAAGCAGAACATGTCTGTTCGAGTTTCATGTTAAAGCTCTCTATATTAGCACATGCCACCAACGTCGAGGGTGAGGCAAACAAATCCAAATTGATAAAGCACCACTTCAGGCACTTCATAGCAACAGAATCTCAAAAACAGCAGAATGATATTTACATACCAAGAAGTTTGTCCTCACTTACAAACTTCCTTGGTACTGAAAGTACTGAGCCCATAAACAGTGTTTCTCTGTCTGGATTATGTGCAAAGGGCCAGACCTTGACTTCAGTACAGCCATGCATCATTCAACTCTACCAAACTGTCCATCAAATTCTTCTTCGTGGGTCATGTACATTTGTAAAAAACACACTTAAGGACTGCATGTGTCACCCAAGGATTTTGAATTTCACCCAGCAGGTTTATCTTTGCCCTCCCCCTTTACTGACTACAGCCAAACATCTTATTCCATTCAGTGTACGTATCAAGTTCTTTTTGAGATATGCTGGGCTGGATTTTGCAAAAAACATTCTCAAAGTCTTGGTATGATACTGGTCTCATCTGACCTGGGATCATTCCCGAAAGGTCGGTGCCGGACATGCCGTGTATAGGACCAACCATGGCCTCCTGGCAAAGCCGGACCACATCCAGCCCAGAAAAACTGTCCGTTCTCTGAACGAGCAGTGAAACCTCTTTGTCGCTGAGGCAGTAGTTGTGCTGTGAGAGCAGCTGGCTGATTATCTGGTGTCGTGCGGTGGCATCCGGTAAGGGAACTAGCAACCTCTTTACAAAGTACCTTCTTAAAGACTCGTCAATCTCTTCGGGTTTGCTGGTGGAACATACCACTATAACGTGTTCTTCCGGTGAGCTTAGAACACCATCGAGCTGAAGGAGAAGCTCGCTCTTGATTCGGTTAACTGGACTTTCTTCGCTCAACTGGGCCGAAAACAGCAGATCTACGTCGCTGATGAACACCACTGAGGGCTGCCGGCAACGAGCGACAAGAAACGAAGCCTGAACGATCTTTTCACCCTCTCCAAGCCATTTCGTGACCAGAGCAGAGCCGCTGAGGAGGAGAAATGCAGCGCCAAGTTGACTGGCCATGCAACGTCCGAGCAGAGTCCGACCTGTGCCCTGAGGTCCAAAAAGAAGAAGACTGCGAGGTAATGTGGCCAATCCGCTGAACATGTCTGGCCTCAGAATAGGCCACAAGACCTCATCTTTGATGGTGGCTTTGGCCATCTCCAGTCCAGCAATGTCACTCCAGTCCACAGGTGGCATTTGTTGCAGAATCTCAGTGGTGACCATCTCCACCAAACTGGCATCGCTGTTTTTTAACTGCTCCTCTGCAAGGTGGCTGGATGACGTCGTCGTGCCAATGGAATGAGAGAGTCTGCTGTCATCACCGTGGTCACTTAAGACAGGGGAGCTGAATTTTCCAAACGAGGAGCCCAAGGAACCTTTGGAGGATCCATATGAAGGAGGGGTCAGTGCCCTGCCGGATTGGCTGCTGAACTTCCGCTGTTGATCTGGAGGCATGGACTGCTTTGTGGGCTTAAAAGCCAAAGATGATGCGTCAGCATTCCTGTCAAATCCATTTCCTCTGGTGGAGTCAACAAGACTGTTATCTTGCATCCTGTACATGGGGCTTTGAGCAGAACGCTGCTGGGTGTAGTTGAAATTTCCATAACTGGAGTCCATTTCTCCCTGGCCTGTCATGTAAAAGGCCTTTCTTTTCAGTGAATTGGCCGAGCTGCCGTTCAAAGGTGTTGGTGCTATCGGAGCGTGGTTGTGGGATTGGTAGGAGTAACCAGGAAGAGTGGAAGGGGGTAGGGGGGTGGGTGCAGCGATGCCTGAGGGCAGGTAAGCTGAAGGGGGGTGTGCTCCTCCTGGGCTGTAGCCTGGGGCGACAGCAGTCTGTGGGGGATAACCTGCTGGAGGATAATTATAACCGGAGAGATTTGGGGAACTTGCGTTGTAGCTTGGCACCAGGGTCGGAGGAGGTGGTGGAGGCTGAAGAAGCCCAGCGCTGTGCAAAGGTGAGGGGTGCGGGGAGGGCAGAGCCGGGGTGCTTTGCCCGCCACTGTAAGTGGAATGCAGGTATGAGCCATTGTAACTGCTAGCAAAATCCTGAGATGGAATGCCAGAGTGGTTTCCACAGTTAGTGCTGGAGTAGCTGGGCTCGCTCAGGCTGCTCACCACCCCTGTGGAGCTGCCAACGCTCACCGTCACATCCGGCGGAGGCAGGGCAGGCGTCATTCCAGTCTTACTTGCAGATACCACATCTGCAGCACAGTTCATTGTATAGATGCCTTCCTGCCATGCGTCACTTTCTGATTTACGTCCATTCAAGAGTCCAGGGGCACTTTCGGAGTACGTGCACAGGAGCGCACGGTCACCAGGGCCCTCCAGGATGCCTGAATATTTCTCTGCGTACTTCTTCAAAAGATTGGAGGCCGTCAGGGCGGATATGTCGTCATTGGCCCAAGCGTACTGGTAGGTCCGCTGCAGGTGTCCACGGTACGCTTCTGCTTTATGTGCGGGGGAACGTGTGGTGGACGAGATGTCGAAATGTTGCTCCGCCCACTGCGCGTGATCTTGGGTCCACTGCATCTTTAAGCCTGAAGAACAAACAAACACAAAAACAAAAGGACATCAGATCCCCAAGTAAAGACACATCATAAGTCATTTCAGACAAAACACATAAACACAAAAGCGTTGCCTTTGAAGAATATTTGTCTCAGTTACAAAAACAAAATAAAAAGGCTTTTATTTGTTTGGACTAATGTGACGAGTCTGCAGGCAGCATTTTCAGTTTTTGTTTTCAAACACTTCAGTGAACCGAATAAAGAATGTGCATATAATAGTTTGTAAATCATATAAAGCAGAATATTTTGGGTAACATCCTATAGATCACCAGATGGTTTACATTTTTTTCAATGATCTTTAAACCAATTGACATTTAAAAGAAATCAAACAAATACCAGCGGCAATCCCAAACACAGCAGTCAAATATAACTTTCCATTTCCGTTCAGCCGGCTCTCCAAGAGTTCCTGCTTCATATCGCCAGCTCTGCTGACAGTTGCTATCGCGGAAACGCTGCACATTTGGGCCTCCAACACCTGGTTAGCACAGTATAATGCACCCTGCACACAGCCGAGTGACACAGACATCGCAGGTCACTCTATAATCCAACTCTCATCTAAAGCAGTCCCAGACAGTTTCAAATCTGCTTGGAGGAGTGCAGCAAAGCAATCTCCCAGGCAGCGCTCCGCTGCTTTCATCACACAAACCCACAGCACGGCATGAATTACAACAGCTTTCTGTCTGCCGCCCGTCTCCCGGAGCACAGGGCGCTGGCAGAGGGGGAAAAAACCTTCCTGCCTCCCTCTCGTTCGCTCTAATGCTCTTCTGTCTCTCTCTTCTTTTACTTTGACGCTCTGGGTTCGGTCTCGCTGTCTTTTCTCTCCGCAGCCGCTGTCTTTTATTGCCTCCGGGGCTCAAAAGCCACCATCAAGTTTAATCCCAAACTCCATCTGCAAACACAAGCAGTCACGAACACTGTCATCTTATACGCAGCATGGGATTATCAAAGAGACATTTACTCCAGAGCCGTCGGGATGACGGGGGTGGTCTCGCGCACTCGCTTGCGTCGTCTGAAGATGGACTTCTGATGACAACGGCACTCGGCCGCAGCGTTATTGTACTCAAACAGGCACACCTACCGCTTATCTGAGCTTATGGGCCTGGGCGCTCGCGGGTGCACAAAGAAGCGATGGTGGGAAACGGAGGTGTTTACGAGCTCTTGGCCATGATACCCTGATCTCTCTATCCCATTATATTACCAGCAGACTGACAGCGAGCGAGCGTTTAAAAACGAAATCTCTCAAGGATCTAAACACACATAATTACTCCCTGCGGTATGTGCATCATGAATAAAATATAAACCCGTTAAACCCTTAATAAACAATTAAACACTTCACACTTTGCTTTTAACGTGAAGCATTTAGAGCTCCTTGAAATGAGCCAAGTACGTACGTTAAAAATTTAAAAATATACATCAAGATATAACCAAAGATTTAACCGAAACAGCATTGTCCCTAATTTGAAAAAGCTTGAAGCTAGTATCGTGAAAGTGATTTTACAAAACAATATTTTGATTTTAAAAAACATGCAATTTCAAGAAACAAAATCAATTTCTTCTTGGACATAAAATTGATCGAATTAAGGCTAAACTGAAACGTCGGTGTGTAATTAAAAAAGAAAATCTGTCATTGAAAAATAATTGAATGACAATACAAAAATAAGAAAATAAGAAAGAATAAAAAGGCTAAACCATAGGAGAAACATCTTAAAATCACAAGATTAAAACATCTTAACAAATAGGTTTAAACACACGTATCTTTTTCATGAAAAAATCTAATTTACAAATTTCATTTAATATGGCCAGAAATCTATTGTGATCATGACATATCATCCAGTCCAATCTAGAATTATCATATATATCCAAAAAACTACAAAGAAGATCTGTCTCAATAGCGTCAGGATTGTGTTTATCAGAGCAATTCCACAACAGTTGAAGATGTGGTTTTCCCGTACATGAGTCCCTCAATAGCCTTGCCATACAACACACATGAACACGTACACATACGTGCACACAAACACATGCGCACACACGTGCACACACAGAGCCAATTAACAGGATGATGCTGAGCTAATTGTGTTAATTTACAAGGTTTTAGTCAAAGGGATGGCTGCTTTGGCTGGCGAAGCTGTCAGGCTGGCGAGTTAATGACTAAGAAAGTCTGAAGACAAAGAAAACCAGAGAGAAGACGGCACATATGCCAGCAAAGTCCATTAATAACCACAGGGATAAAACCAGCATCACAAACGCCAGATGCCTGGCACTTTTTAGAACTAAAATCAACCGATCACCCGGTAAACCCTCGATTATCATATTCGACTGTTTTCTGCTGTTATGTTGCACAGTTTAACTTCATTTCAGTCAGGATAACTCCACAATGAGGGCATCACCCATATTACGAATGACTAAATTATGAACAATACTGTGGGTACACATGACCCCAATGAATAGTGGCATAATACTGTATATATTTACAAACAAACATGTTTTTTATGTTTTACAAAACAGTTTTGCTTTTAGTTGCACGTCATAGAAGTCTATATAGAATAACTGCACATGTTTAAATAATTTGGTTGAGTAATCAGCTTGAATGCTTTGGATGAGTGGGCCTTAAACAGTTATTTATGCCTCCATATCTTGTGAGAAAATGACATTCAATTGAATTTAATGCAACTAAATGCAAAATCTTTTGAAACAAATGATAAATGTACAAATGAACAATATATAGTAAATAAACTAACAGAAAACAGGGTTGAAAGGAAATTACTTTTAATATTTCTCAAGAACTTGTTTTTGTTGTGTTAGTTTGAAAGATGTTGTTTTGTGTTAGTTAGCTGTATTTTTATTGTTTTTATTGTTCCTAAATCCAAACAGTTGCAGTTGGAAACGAACAACAAAAACAACCGTTCTGAAAAAAAAGGTTCTGCAAGGAACTTTTGAATGTAAAAGATATTCAGTAGAAACACGCATTTAAAATCCAAACATATGCACAGCATATTATCAAGCTATATGTTACTTTTTTATTCGAAAGAAAAACTGATGTGTTAAAGAACACCCAAAGCTCATGAGTCATATTTTATAAAAGTATGTATTTATTCTGTACTGTTAAAACCAACAACCATAGAAGTCCAACCGGACTGTGATTTTATCACACATAGTTTACCCTGTTCAAGTTCATTTTCATCACCAGCGGAATACAAGACGCATATCCATCAACATAAAAACACAACCTTTTCATTTCTTTATGGACATAAGCTGTGTGGCTTTTGGAATATTACCTTAGGAATTCAGAGGTCCTCTCTCTGCCTCTGTACATCCACTTGTTAATCCATTTATTCCTCCGCTTTCATGTTCCACTTTCATATATATATATATATATATATATATATATATATATATATTTATACGCATCTCCTCTCAAAGGCAGGTCTTTGTGAGAAATGTGGGTGTTAACTTGCTCTACAACAAAGTAAGACATTTCAAGAGGATGAAATCCTCCGAAGCGCCACAGAGTGATCTCAAACAATGCTGTCGTCTCGCAGTCTGATGGGTTTTACCAAGCGCCCGGCGCTTGAACAAAAGAGTAAATTCACTTTCTGTCACTATTACCGAACCATTACAAAAATAAAACCTTCCTCACGCAGATCAAAGCGTTATGACACAAAGATTTGTATTTTACGGCCTCTCTGAATTACAGTATTCACCTCATGTATGTGTCGATATTTGTGAATCGTTTTTAATTCAGATACAATATGCCCGCTTTAACCCTTTATATAAACTGTCACCCCACACCGTATTTAAACATTAAATGTGGGTACGACGAAAGACATCCGAAGAAAATAATTGAGTCTAAGAGCGAGAGAACCACGGAGGTGGACTGAGAGAGGGAGAATGAAAGAGAACCAGAAGATGAATCATGTGTAAGCTTTATCTTCACTAAATCAACAGTATTCCAGCTCCACACTGTCTTCAAGCTACAGTAAGCACTGCCAAACACATAAATAACACAAAAAATCCTTGTCACTGTCACAGGTATAAAAATGTCACTCAGGACCCTCTAATCTGTCATCAGGGGCTTCAGAGACATCTTGAGAAACGCGGCAACTAGAACTTTGATCAACGCTGATCTACAGTCAGAGTTTCTATGAGGGCTTACACACACCGGGTGCATTTCTAACATTCAAAAAGATGAAAAGACCACAGCAGATCACATCTCAACATTGCAGAAACTGAGAGCATGCTTTTTTAACAAACGTTGGGTTGTTTTATTCTACAGGAGGTCAAATATTGATTTTTTAATATTCTAAATGTAATATAACAACAAGGTCCTACAAAAAGTGGTCAGACACACTCGACCCACAAACGTGTGTATGCAAGAAGCTTGAAATGCAAAAATGTTAAAGTGAAAAGAAGAAAACGGCTTCACACAATATTTGCAATGTCAAGATAGTATGTACACAAGATTAAGATGGTCTGCAAGTAATGTAAACTTAATTTGCTCAATTGTGACATTGATGGAGAAAACAATGTCTGCAATGTGAACGGTTTTAGCACTACACGTTTGTATTGAAGAGAGACAACCGTAAGACTCTAGAGCTCAATTTCCCTCATTGTCTTCTAACAAATCCCATTTTGTTTAATTTACTACAGTCGGATTCTTTACTTTACGCCTGGAAAATCTTAGATTACGCTGAAAGTAAATCGACTCGAGATGATGCTACTGCTGTTTCTTTC
Source organism: Triplophysa yarkandensis (assembly GCA_033220385.1). Lineage (NCBI taxonomy): Eukaryota > Metazoa > Chordata > Actinopteri > Cypriniformes > Nemacheilidae > Triplophysa > Triplophysa yarkandensis. The sequence goes on from CM065659.1 coordinate 1,433,552, forward strand.
AGAACTTTAGAGACCACCTACAGCAGCTCTTGAGCATCTGGATGGACTCATTTAGACAACAACACAAATGGCAATAAAAATAAACTATGGTGGTGAAATATATTGATGGTAACTTTTTCGAGTCTGCCTAAATGTACAAGTGTTTGATCACTATTTTTAAAAAAATTAAAAATAAAAAAGATATAAAACTATAATAAAACAAAAAAATTCAAAAGTGTAAGTCATTCAACGACTCACAGGATGGTTAAAGATGCCATAAATCTTCATCCATTACAAATTATAACATCTAAAACAAACCTGATAGTAATTACTGATCATCTCTGCTCATCTAATGGATCTGTTAGTTCTGACGGTGATCAACACGCTGAGACTGGATGGAGAGGTTGAGTGAGAGAGAGAGAGAGAGAGAGAGAGAGAGAGAGAGAGAGAGAGAGAGAGAGAGAGAGAGAGAGAGAGAGAGAGAGAGAGAGAGAGAGAGAGAGAGAGAGAGAGAGAGAGAGAGAGAGAGAGAGAGAGAGAGAGAGAGAGAGAGAGAGAGAGAGAGAGACACTGTGGTATGTAATTTCAGACACTGTGATCATGGCCAATGAGACAGAGAAGCTGACCTTTTTCGGATCTATTAATCTGGCTAGCCTTGGCCGATTTTAAGCAAACAGCGGCTCGCTGGTGCTCTGTCTGTCCAATTTCCCAGTGCGTAAATTGGACAGCCGCTCGCACCATTCTCAATTCATTACTGTGTTGCTGAAAGGAAGCTATGAGGTGGATTTTTTCAGTGCGTGTCCTATGTGTGTGTATACTCCGGGGATGTGCATTTTGGCCATTTGGTACGCTCAAGTGCTCGACAGATACATCTCTGAGAACACAAGTCCAGGGTAGGACGTTTGGAAGTGGAGAGGTTTCTGTTTGCACTGTTTTTACCTTCTTCTGTACAACATGTGTGAAATAAAGGACTTTTCATGCACAAACCTTAAAATAATTTAATACTTGAATTTTTTTTATTTAAAACAAAGATATCAAGAGGAGAGCTATGTAAATGCGTAAAGCAATAAAAATAAAACTGTCAATGGGTAAGAAAAATTACTTTAATAGTTATTACAAAAATAATGATTTCACCCCTCGTGTCATTCCAAACATATATGACTTTCTTTTTCAGAACACAAAAGAAGATATGATAAGATTGAAGAATGTTGTTAACTGCACAACACTGAACACTATTGACTTCCATTGTATGAACAAAAGAACACTTTGAATTTTCTCGAAATATCTTCTCAATGAAATATAATTGAAACCAAGACAGAATTCTTAAAAAAAGTCGGAAAATTGTTTATCCACAGAATACAACCAATCAGATTCCTGTAGCATCTCACAGTCCTTAAACTGAAGCCTTCGGAAGGTAATAACACAAAAAATTGTGCGGTTTTTGTCTTTGATCAGTCACTTCCGAGTTACTTCAGCGCAAAATCAATCTCTAGTCGGATTCCTTCACATAAAAGAGCAGTTTTCTCTCCCTGGCGAGAGGATGGATGCAGACGCCCTAGGAGGAAGCTGTCATAATTGAAACGTGGCCTAATCAGACTCATTACCATTTTGGGCAATTTGCACCACCAAAGACGCTTATTAGGTAACTGTGTTTAATAAAGCGCTCTTTAGAAAGCTAACAGTAATGAGCTCTTTAAAGTCGGCTCACGGTGTGATTATGCCAGTGGAAGTGTTTAGCGTGCGCACTGCTACATTTACTCTTGTGCAATGTCATAATTAAGCCATGCAACCTGTTTTCACCGCCTCACAATGGACGCGGCTACGGTCCGTAAAACCCAGGAAAATATTTATAATTACTGATCATTACAGCCCGGGGATTTTTATCTGTGGATGTAAACACAATTATGAGAGCCTCTTGCTTTCATGTGCCTCCGACGGAGCACTCCATATGACAAGCGTGCAAATAGCACGGACAGACATTAATTACATTTATAAATAAAAACAAGCCGTGTTTTTGTTCAGATGTCCACAGATCTCTCTCCTCTTGCTCGGTTGGGGGGAGGTCGGGATGCGAATCTAATTCGATATCAGCCGGAAATCATTAAAGATCATTCATCTTACGTATTAACTTAAATGGTCATTTGAAAATCCATGTCATCGTGGTTTTAAAGCTACGGGAGACCGGAGGTCAGCGTTAAGTCTGTAATTTACTCCTGAAATTTAGTCAAGACAAGTACGTTGTTCTTTTTGGTTTTACCTTTGCATTTTGTTTTTCTTACCATTTAAGAAAATGCACAACACTGAACACTATTGACTTCCATTGTACGAACTAAAAAAACACTTTGAAATTCCTCAAAATATCTTCATTTCCTGTTTACCAAGACATTGAAACCAAGACAGGATTCTTAATTTGTAAAATTGTTTATCCCCAGTCTACAACCAATCTAAAAACCTACTAAATATTCGCTCACATTTTCCTAATAATATGAAACTTTTTTGTTAAAATAAATTTGTGCATGTGAAGAGAACTACACAAAGTAAAAAGGAGAGGCAAATTAATCAATTTTGTAAGCTGAAAAACTGCAATTAACATCCTCTGAACAGTTATTTTGAAGAATGTTGTGAACTGGTTCATACAACAGAAGTGAATGGGTACCACTGCTGCTTGGTTCCTAACATCCTTCAAAATATCTGCATTTGTGTTCTGCAGAAGAAAGAAAGTGATAGAAGTTTAAAAAGACAAGAGGGTGAGTCAATGACGACAGATCATTTGCTTTGGGCTAGTAAGCAGCTAAACATCCTTGGAAGGAAGAAACCATCATTTCTGAGTCACTCAATACTGTTTTGCACACACAGTGATTGATTCAGGAAACACACCTGCGCACGGTTACATTACCTGCTGGGTATTATAATCTAATCAAGCCGTCGCAACACAATTCATTTATTAATGACACTTAAACACATGTCAGAGAATAAAGTCCATCATTAGAGGTTTGGTTAATTGAGATGAGCCTTTAAGAGCTTACACGTGATGGAACAAATACTGTGTCAATGACACACAGCATTGTTTTACATTAGGAAATGATTCAACTATGTGCACAGGTTTATGTGAACTACTCTTCAGTGGAACACAAAAGAAGATGTTTTGAAAAATGTCACAGTGGACAATGGAAGTCAGTATAGGTTGTTTATTAACGTTTTTTTTTAATTTCTTGTTTTATGTTTTGTGACGAAAGGTGGTCAAACAGGTTTGCAATGACTTGAGAATGCGTAAATTAGAAAATGTTGAGTGTTTTATCTAGATGAACTCGGTTGTTTAGAAGATAATGTCACATAAGCCCTGGGTTGGGACTCAAAAGCTGAAGCACAACGTCTTTTTCTTTTGTCCATAAGTGCAGTTGAATTTATATGCTCACTGACACTTGGACCTTCAGGCCTTTTTCTGCATGTCTGTTCAAATTTTCACCGAACTTTCCTCTGTAGATCTCCACAGATTTGTGTATCTGTCTCCGAACTCCTACTGCTGAGAGCAGCAACAGACATTACAACACAACTGATTTTAGAGAACCTCAACAAGACCACCAGCACTGCGCCGTTAAAGAGAAATCACACAAAAAATACAATTAAATGTATTCAATGTCAACCCTGACCACCAGAAACTGTAGACGCTGAAATTGCTCAAATTAAATTCAGAAAGCAGTGCAACACAATTTTCTGTTCGGACAGTATAAAAAGTTAAGCAAAAAATGAATCATTCAGGCCTGCTCAAATGTACATCCTTATTGTTATAAAACATTTCTTATTTCTAACTAAAACATTGAAAATGAAAAATAAATATTTTGTAAAAAATGTGACCCTGTCATGTTTTACTTAAAGGGATTCATGAAAATTCATAATTTCATAATTATAATTTACCACCTTTGAGTTTTTTTTTATATTTTATATTTTTATTTTATAAACATAGAGAAAAGTATGAGAACAACATTTTTTTAAGTTCCTGGACACCATTGACACCACAGTACAAAAAACACTTTAAAACATTTAGATATTTCGAAGAATGCATCGACTATCATTGTAATTTTCCTACTATGTTAGACTTAACAACCGTTTGGTTACAAGCATTTGTCCAAATATATTTTTCTGTGTTCAACCGAACAATGAAATTCATATAGATTTGGACAACTACACAATGAGATATGAGACTTAGGATGGATTATCAGTTTAAAGGCAGGGCCAATAAGCAAACAGTGTAAGAAGCCTCAAGGCCATGCATGACCGTGACCGTAGTTTGTATAAGGTTTGAGTCACAATATAAACCTGAGATCCAACACTGCGGCGGTAAAATTACTGTAATGCACATCCATTTATGTCTTGTCATTTTAGACTCTAACTGTCAAAACAGTGAGTTTAAAGAGATGTATGATTAGCTTTGTGTTTGTAAACACATGGATGAAAGTCAGCATATGGCAGGAATATTAACAGTCTGACAGCTGAAGCCGTTACAATATTTTTAACCTCGGAGCGAAAATACTGCCATCTTACAGAAGAGAAATGTGATGAAATAAAAGCTAATCAAACGCAGACGGAAGTGTTATAGAAGCGATCTAAAAAGTAATTGGCAATTAAACTATAAGAGATGTCAATCCTGTGGGTGTAATACTAAAAATGTGTTTGTGTAAACTAGGCAGGTATTAAGGTATTTTTATTAAAATTAATTGATTTCAAATAAAATCATATTGCATAAGTATTTGTAGTATTGGCAGATATTGTTACTCTGACAGAGAAAACTTATATTGTCTCATGTCATGAGGATCTGTTTGATTTACACCTCTGCAAACTAAATATGAAGATCAAAACATTGATAAATGAAATCATATGGCAGAAATGTTTTAGGCATCAGAAAATATTGTATGGCTGGCAGAGAAGATCAATATTATTGAATTGTGATGAAATGTCGGATTTACGCCTCTATTCAATCTCAGAATGCAGCTGATTTATTCAATACCGTAGTAAAAATTGGAAATTCTTTTTATTTTGGCATTAAGCAGATGAAGTCGGAAAAACCCAATTTATCTTAAAATCATTTTAAATATAATATTTTTTATTTACTGATTATTGTTCTTCCTTTAATCTAGTGAGCAGTAACTGTTATATGCTGATGTGAGAACCTCAAAATACGAAAATATCAACTAATGACACGCAATGGACAATATGTCGGCCCATCACTATTGACAAAACAAGCCTCCCGTCCTTAAACCTTTAAAAAACATCTCCCACACTTAAACTGTTGCAGTTGACCACAGTACAACAAACAAGCAAAAGTGATCAATCCGCCAATATGTTTGCTCGTCCTGCATATGTGCAGCAGCGAAACCAAAGCACACTCTAGAAACTGGAGGCGGATAATGTGATAATTTCTGTCTAATGTACCATCTGCTATTGTATCAATGTCAGCTTTAGCATGAAGTAGTTTCACTCTCCGTCTGTAGCCCGACGCTCGCAAAGACACTCGGCACGGACACCAAAGCCTGCCAAACACTCCCATCGGCTCTCCTAAAGCCCAACACGACACGCCGGCTTCCCCATCTGAAAAACAAAAGTGAGAGACCCAAAACGGATCGCACCTGCCGGAGCTGGGTGTAAATTCACACCGTGTACTTATCTTTAATGTAGTTGGCCTGTCAGTCATGCAGTCAATTTGCGGAGACAAGGCTGCTCTTTGTAAATCAGCGTAATATTCAGGATTTTATTTTCCGGGACGACGGGCCCTGAGTGTGACAGAACTGTAATCATTTCAATCTGGTAAACAGCGATTACGCCTCTCCAGCGTCTGTCTGCCTGTTCAACTGATACAGCGACGTCTTTTCTCCCTCGATCTCTGGCTTCAGCAGTACGCTCAAAAACATCACGATCTGAATCAGTGCCTTTGTCTCCAGTACCAGCAAAAACATCCAACATCTCTCAAATCCAGTTTATCCAGCTGAAAAATCATAATATTTGTGAAAATATTAAATACATGTCACACATATTGAATCTAATATGATTAATGGTGAAATCTAGACAGAAACGAGGTTATAGAAGTTAAGAGCTGCTGTATGTAACTTGCTGATTTTCCTCTTTAAGACATAAAATTGCAGGTTGCTTTCCGTATTTTACACGGGTTGAAGTCAAATGATATTTCCAACATCAACCTGACATTTCCCACAAAATTGTACCCAACATCTTTACTTAAAAGCTTGCCAATGTGACTTAAAGTTCAATACTGGCTGATTATTTATTTGTTCAATACTAGATTGTTTAAAGTCTCGCTAAAATGGAACAATTACTGAGCTGTGCAACATATGAAGAGTTAATTAGAAAAGAACAAATTGTTATTTTGTTAAAAAACTAAATTTATTGCAGTTATTTTTACCTTAGTAAAACAACAACCCAACTGTATAAACATGAATTGTGAACATGTTTATCTGCCTCTGTAAGGGAGAAAAGGTTTTAAAAACGTCCATTAAAAATGTCTTTTTAAAAGTTAAAGATAACTTGAGATAAATGTCTTAAATGTGAAGGTTTTGATGTTTCTAAATTTGAAGTTACGTTTGTATCCAAAATATCACTGTGACAGCAAATAAAAGCAGCTAAAAACAGTTTAGCATATATAAATAAGGTTAAAATTAAACACTTTATAACCTAGTACTTCCTTAATTTAAAAACTTAACAAGTTTCCAATGATGAGACCTTAAAAACTGGATTATAAATTAAAAGTAATGACTTCTAGTCAAAGAATTACTACTATTAAAATAATAAAACCCAAAATTGTTCTTTTAATAACAAAATTGTAATTATGCTACTCTATAGTTTTGGCTCACTATTTTAAAAATAAAAATAAAAAAACATTCTGAGCCATCTTAAACTCTGAGCAGAAGAGTAATATATACATCTTAAACAAACAAAAGAGATCCATGCGGCATGGAGACTATGGCGTACAGTAGAAACTGGAGGAGGATATCATGATCACTGCTGTCTAATGTACCATCTGTTATTGTATCAATTATGGGAAACATAGAAAACACTTCATGTGACCAATCCGAGTGTGCACTCTTTTGTGCCGAAATGATACATAACACAAAGCTTGATTTTTCAACCGTACAAATCTAGACAAACATAAGCACAGTGTGTTGTCATTGTAGACTCATGTTGGGACAGAAAACGGGCAAACAATATCAGTCATCACAACTGTTTAATGCTCCTGCAACTCAAATAGTTCACAGAAAAAGCTGCAGGTTTAATTCCAATGAAACAGTTAATGTAAAGTAATTAATATAATTTGAATGCATTGTAAAATAAACACTTACATGTAAATTTATGTGCAAAATCAAGCAGATTATGCATCTGTCTTAGAAAAACATGTGGAAAACGGTAATATAGTCAAATTGATTTCAAGAATGTGCTATGTGATGTTTTCTTGTATTTGTCTTTTCAATGTGTCCTTAAAACACAAACAATAATTACACAAACAACTTGTTTAAGATTCACGAAAGGAAACCCTCAGGTGTCACATCAACATCTCACAAACCTGCAGCTGCAGTATATTATATGGCCGTTTGCTGCTTTGTTTCGCCTTTTTACGTTGACATCAGGACGGCTAGAGAAGCGTCTCATCGTCCATCAGTCTAACTACAGTGAGCTAATTATTTAGCCCATAACCCAGACACGACGCACATTACAACGGCTGAAGGATAAATCATTCCACACGCTAGACTTTCTGATATTAAGTGGCTTGTAAGCACAGCGGATGCATCATATTTCAAGAGCAGACGATATACGGAGACATGACGGCAAAACGAGTAATGACCACCCCATTATCTTATATTGCTGGCAATAATAATTTTCAAGTGTCTCGTTCGGTGAAGGGTCCCGCAGATGTTTAGGACAAAGACTTTCCTACGTAATCTAAAAATCGCTTTATAAAGGTCATAAAAATGAAGACGGACTGGGTTTGCTTTTGCAATTGATTGTGTCAATTGATGGAGCTTGTTTCTATAAATATTACCAGGCCTTCAAGTAAATTTTAATGTGAGTGCACGCATTCATGTTAAAAATGATCATTGTGAATATAAATATCTTAAATCTTCTGTATATGCCATAATACACTCTCGGAGAGATAGACGAGTAATGAGTGGCCTTGATAGTAGTCCAATTCAACACGGCGCACAAATCATAATCATAAAACTTGCAAAATCATAATTAAGACAAATAAGTAAAAGATGGTCAAACTGAAAAGGAATAGGCAGTTACAATTCATTCAAAAGTGGAAAACTTTTGAATTTTTGCTTTGACAGGTTGAATAGACCGGGTCAGATGAAAAGTCTTTAAGAGTGTTTTTGCTGTTGCTCATCACAAAGCTTCTGTCTGAAGCTCCCGTAAAACTCGGTATGTTTAATGGCCACAGAAACGTTCCTTTATGAGCTCTTTGAATGTTTAGCACTTTATGACACACATCGTCCAAACTTTGTTAATTTAATAGCAATAAAGAGCCACCGAGATGTTAAATGAAGGACCGCAACCCAAGGACGGTGATTGGATGACAGTGTTGAGTTTCCAAAAGAATACATTAATAATTGGTTGTTTCTTAAGTGAATTAATTTGGTTGGATTCAAATTCAATCAAAACATTTTTAACGGAAAAGGGGATTTAAATAAAGACCATACAATGTATGATAAAACATTTTTTTTTAACTTTCCCTTTCTGCAGGAATTCTAAGCAATAAGAGATGTCTTGAGATGTCATGCCACGATAAATCAATCTCAGATCTCCAAAAGCAAGACAATCCACATTAAACAGTCAGACTAAAATGTCAAAAACAAAATCAATATCCTATTACTTTATGGATCATGTTTGCCTTATAGAGATTAAAAGTCTGTCATTTATTACATTTGCTGTTAAACATAGTTCTTTTATTTACAGGAACATGAGAGCAAATAAACAACGGCAGATTTAAAGTGTTGAGTGTCTGTGTGGTTTTTGTTCTTCCTCACTAAAGTAGATATTTTGAAAAAGGTTGGTAACTGGCAAATATCGTCCAGTTGCATTGGTTTTGGGTCCATACAATAAAAGTGAATTGGTTTCGCTGCTGTTCGATTACCAGCATTCTTCGAAATATCTTTTTTAGTGTACTGCAGAATTAAGAAAGTCGTACATATTTGAAATGAGAAGACAGATTTTTCCACTTTGGGAAAACTCCTCAACGACATGGTTATTTCAAACCTGTATGGCTGTCCTTCTGCAGAAAACAAAGGAAGATATCTGGAAGAATGCTGGTAAACAAACAATTCTCTTGGTCTTCCTCTGTATCACTTAACCACTGAGACATTTCTTAAAATATATTCCTTTGGTTTTCCAAGAATAAAAGCTGACATAAGTTCCGAATACAGGACATGACCCCATAAAAACCCCAGACTGTGCTATGAGTTTAGTTCATTTCGATCTATGAATACAGAAAGTTTGTATAGTTCAGAGAGTAGGTGTCTCCATTAGAAAACTCCGTTAGTGTTTGACAGCCACAAATAACCTGTGAAGAACACACACCTCTGCTAAAGCACCCATGTGTTCCAGAAATCATCCACATTATGCAGATCCCCATCACATAATGCCACTCATCTTTTCACATTCAACTTTACATAAGAGCTCAACTCATTTCCTGCAAACTTCATTCTGTTCGACAGCTTTCTCTAAAACCTCACAATCCACACTCAGGTACACAACAACCGCTCATTTCTATTGGTGTTGAATTATATATGACGTCCACCCTGATTAAGATCGATTGGTTTGGACTTCTGAAAAGCTTCTATCATGGACATTAGACACGGATGCTTGTTGGAGTTGACCCGTCGTGGTCAGAGGGGCGTCTGAGCACCACAACAGGTTTGTGGAGAGATCAGAACCATCAGACGGTGTTCTGTTGGTGAAGCTGGCCCTGACTCAGACCCGCGCAGCGGTGCATACGTTGAATAATGCATCGCTGCGTTTCACAGGAGTCTCTCTGTGGCAATTTCTGAGATGGTTTTAAATGTTCACACTCAACTGAGTCCAGCTATGATACGTAGAAACAGATATTCACTTGGATTTACATCTCACCGAAACGTTTAGCTTTATGTTTCTCTCGTTGGGTTTGATGACTATGGATGAAAAACAAAAGCAGATGTAAGAAACAAAAACTGAAGTCTGAGAACTCTATGGGGGTTGTTAGTCATAGATGATTTCTTGTCAAAGAACCTAAACGCAAGATCTCATCCAAATTTAATAAAAGACGAAACGATAAAATGGTTTGCGTATGCATCAAAACATCACACAAAATTTCCACCCATAAAACATAAAAATATATTTCAACACCAGGATAGTGTTCATGCATGGCACTGCTATTAATCTTCAATAAACTGACAAAAGTAGCATTTATCTCAACTCTAAAGCGAATAATTAACCGGCACTGACAGAACACTCGAACGCTTCACCAAACACCAACGACAAACAAATCCGAGAACAGAAAAGCCCTCGGGCGAGTTGTTAAGCAAGTGAAACAATCCACTCTGCATCTAAATTCATCATTGCACGCTTAAACGTCCTGGCGCGTCATCATTCAAATGCAAATTTAAATGCTCCAACCTTTCCACATAATCACAGATGATTTTATAGCTGATGAGTTGAGGCTGTTGACGGCTCGTCTGCGCGGCCTAATAGCCCGTGATGCGTTCTGCCTGACCGGTGTTCTGCCGTGAAAAGAGACAACTGTTTCACATTTGGCATTTTCTTATGCAAAGTAATAATTCACAGGGTCCCGGGCATACGTGAGGCATCACCACTCCGTCCAAGCGATGCTCATTAAGATGCGGCACTAAGGGTCAGAAGACCCGAGCCTATCGCTTTAGTCTAAAGAACACTATAGCTGTGAGATACATCAACTCGTTTTGGAGCAATGAAGAAATTCAAACCAAATACAGTCATCCATCAAAATATGATGCACAACAACACAGCCTATGAGAAAACGTTCTGAACACAATGGTTTGGAGTGACAATAATTTTTATATCTGCCAAAGTTTTAAGGCAATGAAGATTGCAACAGAGAGAGTGTTGATTCTACAAATGACAAACATTATGATGGAATATTGCATATAGATATACGCAATACATATGTTCCGTGTTACATTATTTTGTAAGGTATCACATAGCAAAGGGAAAAAATGTTAGAGTTTACAATATTGAAGTAAAATGTGATATGCCAAATCTTATTAAATAAAATTACATCTATAAGAATATAGATATGTATAAGTATACTATAATATGCATAATTAAAAATGTTTAAGCTTAAATTGTTAGTAATGTGCCATAAAATTATTTTTTTAAATAACAAAACCAAAAACTCTAATTAGGTTTTTAAAGATTATTTTGCCAGGAACACATTCTTAAAAAGATCAAAGTTTTGAAAATAGACGTTTTTGAAAATAAAATTAATGAATGTAAGTCAAATAGATGTGAACTGCAAAAACAGTTAATAAAAGCATCTAAAGGTGCGGCTTGCTGAACGTTTTTGATAAAATGACAAGAGAACATTTCTAAAAATTCTAAACAAGAGGGCAAAAAAACCGAAGACTACAGAAAATACTACACGATTTGAAATATTAAAAAAATTCTTTAGATGCAACATAATTCTTAGTCTTACATCTAATTGTTATAATAAGTTTAGTATGACTCTATAATGAGGAAAAAGTTGAATGACTAAACTTAACTAAAATGTGTACAAAAAACACACACTTAGTGTTGTAAATTCAATCCTGGCGTGTTAATAATGTTAATAATCTTTGAGATGAAAAGCAGATAAAACCCACATATTTAAGTAAACTTTATTTAAAAAGCATTTTTAAAACCATTTTCATTGTTTCAAAGCAGATGTACATGAATTATGTGACATTACATTTGTTAAAAAAAATCTAAGGAAAGTACACAGCACACACGGAAACAAAAAAATCAAGCCACATATTATGCAGGCTTTACGGTCAAATATATAATATATATATATTATGATGTACTAGTAAATAGCATTAAAATATTATCAATGATAAGTGCAGTTAAAGCTGATGTCAGCTACCCTCTGACGGGCAATAAAAGGGCAGAGGAGCTGCAGCCAACTTGATAAATTGTTCCCAAGAATGTGACATCACCACATGGATCCTGATTGACCAAAACATGTATATCCCCAAAACTCTTAATCCCCGTACAGACATTTACACACATACACAAGCAGTTTCAGTCGCTTGTGTTTAACTCCTCTCATGTGCTGGGATAAATCATAACCGGTCCGGCCCGTCGTAAATGAACAGATTACTTTGTTCAGTGGTCCGATGAAGCGCTGAGATTACCTCACGCTCTCTCCTCATTACACGCACAGGAATAAAAGAGAGAAAAACAGATCCCAGAAGTTAACACGCTACTGATGCTCTTAACAAACAGCTGCGGCTGATGAGATTTCAACAGGTTTCTGTGTTTAAAGAGAGACGGCACGCTGTGGGTTGGAAAAGAAAACTGTTTGTGTAGATCTGACGGAGTTAAAAAACCATTTTAAAATTCTAAGAAATGTCTTTGAAGAGGCAAGGATTCGGTCAACAAATCTAAATCTGGTCAGATTTTCATTCTTATCAGCACTAAAACCATTTAGATGAAAAATAAATCCATGATTTGAAACAAATACAAACCATTAAACATATAAAACTTAAACTCTTGTCATTTCAAACCTGCTTGACTTGTTTTCTTCTTTTGAAAAAAGTTACCCGTTGTGTTCAACACAAGTCAGAGTGAATTATCCCTGTAACTGTGCCCACCTGAGAAGGTCTCACCCAAAAAGGAACCCAATCCGCGTCTACTCTCTGTCCCGTCCTGAACAGATCTTCACAAGCCTCTTCTGAAACACTAAACCTGTCTTTTGTATCACTGAAGTGGGATTTTGAGGACACCTAAATTTAGCAGGAGGAACCCTCGGTGTTGGGTTAGTTTGCAGGTGCCGGACACACAAGATCGTTTCCTTTCAGGAATAATGAGGTCTGGACGTTTGGAAAGACACCACATAGAATGTCGATGTGTGAGATTTCAGTCTATCATTCATAAATATGTATTTCTATAAAGCCTCTCCACAGCCCTTCTGTTTGATGACTTAACATTTGGTTTCTTGATCTCGGAGACTAATAAAAACTGAAGTATGTAGTGGCTAAAGCGTCTGGCTTATGAAATATGTACAGCCAAGTGGCTATTGGATATCTGAATGGAATTCAAATAGCCTCAGCGCCACCGCCGAGGTCCAAAACATCACGCGCTCCTTTACCTAGATGAGATCGATAGCTTTTAAAACAGCCTGCCAGAAGGACGAGACAGACCGGCTCGGCCAAAATTCATGTTCAGGGTCCTCACTGCCTTGCAAATCAAATATCTAAAAAAAACAAAAAATAATCTTTTCCACATATATCTAGAATATATACAGATTTTGAGCCATAATGTGTTACTCTTAAAACCATTGCACACAAATCACAATAAGCTACAGTAAAGCATTTAACCAAATTAAAACTAATGCGTTAACTATATTTTTTGCGATGAGACCACAGGAAATGTATGGTTTTAATACAAATAAATATAATGGTTACTATAGTTAAATGGATTGCAAATATTGCACTGAAATATTAATAGAATTATAAAAAATCATTTAGGACTACACTTTTAATATTTTATACATTTAAAAGTTGATAATTTAATGACATTAAGTATATTCAGTTAAAATTGCTTGGTACTGCTAATTAAAAAAATTCAATAAAAAATAATTTAAATAGAAAAATAAACAAATATAAAAATGTAAATTAAAGCAAAACTTAGACATCACTGTATGAAAATTCCAACATAACGCTCTATTAATATCCCATCCCTATATAAACAATAAATATTATTTATTATAACCTTTTTTCTGAGAGGCAGTCGAGGAATAACAGCCAATGTCTTACAGTACAAAACACACAACACTTTCTGGAAACAAGTCCAGATGACCCTCGGGTCTCCTCCGTCAGGATGAACGTGATTGTGAAGTTGCAGACATCTTTAACAAGCAAATTCATCCGTCAGAATGAGAAAAAACCAAGGCGCTAAGAAAGTCTATCGGTAAGACTAGTAGTGTTTGTGTTAGAAACACTACATACTGAATCAAAACAATGTATAGATTGAATGCACTGTAAGTCACCCTAGATAAAAGAATCGGCCAAATGCATGAACGTGAAGAATAAACTAGAATGACGAAAAATCAAAGCTGTCTCCATCCGCACAGAGCCAATAAACAGCAATTAAGAATCTGAAAATGGCTTTAATTAAAAGAAGAGACGTGCAGAAAGAGAAACAAAGGCCGGACAGTTTGGTCCCCAGCTGTAAATTGTACGCCCGTGTCCAGATCCAACAGCACAAGCGCTCACTATTGACTACAGCTGTAAGAAAGGTCAGACGCGGAATACTGGCCGGACAAAAGGTGGAATGAGGCAGCCGAAGCAATCTTTGGTCAGTATGAAATAGAAATCTCAGGGCTATACTCTGTTACAAAGTTACTGAAGTGAGGTAGCCTTGCTGTACAGCAAACTTTAACAAATGAAAGAGGGTTGCTGGGGAAATTGGCTCGCCCACTGACGCTGTGACATGTTTCAGTCACCCAAATACAAAACACCAGAGCAAAACCGCTTACAGCTCACCATTCAAAATGTAATGCTGAAAACAAGATTTTATATCTGAATCACTTTTCTAATTAACTTATCTTAACCGATAGTTATCCTAAAAGGAAAATTGCAATGTATTTACTCCTTATTTCCTTATACTTCATTTTAAACCTGTTTGACCTTTTTTACTTCTAAAGAACACAAAAGGAGATATATTGAAGAATTTTGAGAACTGGCACCCTCTGTCTGGCACCAAGTCTGTATGACTTTCTTTCTTCTACAGAACACAAAAGAAGATATTTTGGAGAATGTTGAGAACTGGCACAAAGTCTGTATGGCTTTCTTTCTTCAACAGAACATAAAAGAAGATATTTTGGAGAATGTTGAGAACTGGCACAAAGCCTGTATGGCTTTCTTTCTTCAACAGAACATAAAAGAAGATATTTTGGAGAATGTTGAGAACTGGCACAAAGTCTGTATGGCTTTCTTTCTTCAACAGAACATAAAAGAAGATATTTTGAAGAATGTTGAGAACTGGCACCCTTTCACTAGCATTGATTGTGTGCCCAAACAATAGGTGTAAATGAATGCCACTGCTTACTGTAAAATATCTGCTTTTGTGTTGCACAGAAGAGAGAATTCACATTTTTGGGTGATCTGTCACTATGAGGATGCTTAGATATGAGTACTTGATAAAAATACAATGATAACACTTTGTCTTTAAAACTTTCACTTTCTTTACTTTTTCATAATTATAACATATCTTTAATGACTGTATCGATGGATGGAAAAACACAAACAGACACATATCAAGGCCCTATTTTGACAAGAAAGTGAAATTGGTGTAGCGGTTTGGATTTTCTACCCACATATCATGTTGATACTGAAGTGTGTAGATTTGTCCTCCGTGGTCTCATTCCTAACAGGGCTACACTCCAGTTCTGACAGAAGAAAGCAAAAGGAGATGCACTCGCTAGACTTTTGGCAGGTTAAACAAAACCAAACCTCCTCTCCTCCATCAGTGTTGAGTTTCCACTGCACAGCGTGTTCCCAGCAGCCTCGGCTCTGAGCCGGGGCCCTGACACAGACAGATCTGTCTCGCTCCGAGAGAGTGATACCTCACGCCCGGGGTTCTCCTGTCATCCGCATATTGATTTGACAAGAGAGACAAAAGGTAGAACTTAGAGCTAATGCAATTGTGAAGACAAATGCTCGGCTGAGCAAAAAGAAAGGAAAAAGAAACAGGTTGTGATGAGATGGGAAGGTTTTCTGACCGGCGAGTACTCAGATAAACAGCGGGAGGTAGAGTCCCGACGGGTCTGCTTGTGTTAGGAAAAGAGTCCTTTTATTCACTCTTGACATAAGAATAAAAGAAATATTCACTTGAACACATGGCTTTTATTATTGTTAACCGATATATTTAACCAAAGTTAATAAATAAAAAAAGCCCATTCACTTTAACAGCATCACTATTTATAGTTAATGGTGACTGGAACTTAATATAAAAGTAAATGGAGACTGAAGTTCTAAGTGAAGATCTTTTAAATTCCACTGAAGAAGTTCGACATGTTTGAGACGACATTACAGTGAAAGAAATTTCATATTAGAAGTAAGAAACAGCAGCTGTGAATGACCCCACGAGCCAGGACGAGAACCAATACGTGTAACCTTTAATGTCAGGACTGTGACGACCATCAACACCGCGATTAATCCGACGGGCAACAGCAACACGTGAAGAGGACGCTTTTAACCTCACGCATCAGAGTGTTAATAAATATTAATAGCTTTCATTTGCACACTTTTAACTGCATTGAAGAGCTTTAAAGGCACGTTTGCAGTACGGCTCAGATCACAGTCACCGGCAGTAAAAGCCGTTTGACGGGGATACTGAGGATCTAAGTGGCTGAATATTGAATTGACATTTCCAGCCTACCTCTGATCAACAGCAGTTTTCCTTTACAAGTGCGTGATGGATCGCAAATAAAGCTCCTCGATACTGTTGCTCTTCCAAGCTAAATATCACGTAACCACGGCGATGCCGGTTTACAGGCATTTGGCTGGATGTCTTAATGCCTGTAAATTGAAAACGTGATCCGCTAACAGAGATTTGAAGGACAGGCTGGCGGAAGAGATTCGGAGGCTGAGGGAGGCTGGAAAATAAGCACTGCAAACAGCAGGACGCCGACCAAGGTTTCTCAGCTCTAGACGTATAAAGAGAAACATCAAACCGTTGAGCAAAGAACTTTAAATAAACAGAAAACTTAAGTTTACAAAAAGTGAAAATTGTGTCATCATTTACTCTTCCTTTACACATTTTTAAACCGTTTGACTTGCTG
Source organism: Triplophysa yarkandensis (assembly GCA_033220385.1). NCBI lineage: Eukaryota > Metazoa > Chordata > Actinopteri > Cypriniformes > Nemacheilidae > Triplophysa > Triplophysa yarkandensis. The sequence goes on from CM065659.1 coordinate 1,450,587, forward strand.
TCTTCCACAGAACAAAAGAGAAGATATTTTGAAGAATCTTGGAAACTAGCACTCGTTGAATTGGTTTTGTGTCCGAACAATAGCGGTGAACGGGTGATATTGCAGTGTTTTAACGACATTCTTCAAATTATCTTGTTGTGTGGGAAACTAAACAGAATTTTCATTACAATGCAACATAAATAAAATGTGCAAGATTATTGGTTTTCTGCTTCTTCTATCTCTCTGTGATGCAATAAGTTAGGCTTTTAGTATCTGCGGGTGAAAAAACCTTTGACAAATAAAAAAAACTATATCACTTCTTAAAATTCAAGAACAAATTTTTACTGGTCAACAAATGTCTATGTGCATTACAGCAAAAACAACAAGAAACGATTCGTCCTTATTTTTTATGTCAATGTTAGAACTAAACTTTCATTCATGATGGTTTTAGTTTTATATGTATAATGAGATCTCAAAGAGCGGCGAGGGATGAAGAGAGCGGCTTTGATAATCGTCACCAGTCAAATGACAACAATCCTTTAAAGGGCCGTCACCTGCCATTAAAAGCAGATTATTTATGCAGTTAGGTAACGATTGGATTAAATGTGCTGTATTTGCATGTTCTGTATTCTTCCAATTAAAAGCTAATTAATTAGATACAATTCTATTAAGGAACAAATCCCACTCCTCAATATACACAACCTGAGGTCAGCAACTGCTTAAATGTGAATTGCTTTTCTTTTACATGGTGTGAAGCTAAAAATAGCAGGTCACTTTACACCATGACACGTATAACAAGCTCAAATAGATCTCATCTCCTAGATATCTGTTCACATGCTGAGAATTAAGTAGAAAGAGAGATACGATCTTACTCTAAGACAAAGCTTTGTTGTGTTATTAAATATAATTTCGATTAAAATCAAGTTTTATAGCATAAACAACTATGTTCATTTATTTGTTTTATATATTTAAAAGAACTACAGCATGCATTTTAGTTACAATTATTCAACATGTATTAATAAAAAATAAAATAAATGAGAGGTTGTGTCTTTTAAATTGTTAATGTTATTTTGACATTGTACATTATATACTGAATGTTTTATGGTATTTAATAAAAATAACAAAAATGAATTATGCTTATTATCATTGTAAGTTCAATGCATTGAATGAGATATTGCTAAGCAAACATAAAATTATAAAAAATGAAACAAAATGACAAATGATTGCTGTGCTATTGTTTTGTAAATGATTTATACAGACTAATATAAAAACATTCTTTCCTGTCATCAAGAATAAAGTTTGTGTTTAAAGATTATATGTCTGTTTACGTTGCATTTTAATTTCGTATCTATGAACTTTCCATTCAGTTACAAATATATGCATCTAGGAAATATTTACATGCATTTTTTATATTTATATATAATTTAAACTATTATAGCATTTATTTATTTTACATTTTTTCTGAAATAGATTCATGTCTGTGTTTAAAAATACACACTTTCTATGCACAATACACAGACACATATTATGTAAACACAAACATTTATTCTGTATGCGATCATTTGCAATCATTCTTTAAACATAATCCTGGATTTTAAAATAAAGACTGAAGTTAAGAATTTGTCCTTGAGGATTTTCAGAGTTCAGAGCATCTCTCTGCAGAAAAACAACACAGTTGTTATTAATCTGTTGCCGCTGTGCCCGAATCGGACAGCCCTGCCTGAAAAAGTGCACTTCGTTGAGAAATCTAAAAATGCTTTATAAACACCTCGACGAAACATGAACAATTTATCTCGAAACTACTTTACCGTGTGTGGGCGCTGACCTAAAATATAGCAACACTGTTTCTGGCTTCATTTTTTCAGAGTAACAAAAAGCTTTGGGTCACTGCACTTCCACCAAACAACGTTAAATCACAATAAAGACGTCTCCGTCTCCAAACTGCATCTTTAGTCGCTCTGCCAGCATATTTGCCGCTGGGTCTCCGTTTTACACCCGTAACCGGCAGATGTGTTCCAGAGACAGCCTGATGAATGTTAAAGAGGAAATGAAAGCGTAGAAAACGCCGCAGCAGTGTGATATCACAACACAGCTGGCTTTCAAACAGCTCTTTGCACAAGTACAATACTATCACCTGAAGTGTCTCTTTCTCCATCTGAAAACGGCATGAAATTACAGCTGAGTGCATTCCTGGCATCCCCAAATGCTCAGGTTAAAGACACGAGCCCAAGATGGCGAGCGCTGACGGCGGTGTGACGTGGCAGGTTTTATTTCCATAGAGACAGGGTTGAAGTGAGGCTGCGGTGTGTAACACTGACCCAGCTGACCTGTGACCTAGTAAAGATGCCCAAGGCTCCAGCTCGCCAAATCCTCATTCGTTCGCAATTACCGCTCGCGCCCTCGCCTGTGTGCACTACCTAAACCTACTAGACCGGGAGAAGAGATGGAAATTGTGAGGACGTAATAGATTTAGATTGTAAATAAAGAGGGATCTTCTTAGAGCGATAGGCAATGCTAAACAAAATATTTTTCATATATTACTCAACCTTTGTTCCGTGCAATTAATCTTAATTGATTTCCAATTTCAATTGTCATCTTTCAATGATTATGAAAACAAAATAATCAAGTTAACTCAATTATTGTGCCACATTCAGTTTTTTCACATTCATCGTTTTGTTATTAGGTTGAATAATATGTCTGAAATGTATTATTTAATTTATTTTAACTCATTGTGTCATCGTGAATAATCCTGCTCTCAATATTGGCCCAAATAAAATAAATTATTTTAGTCAAAATCGAGCAGTCAAACCTGTGTAAACTCAAAAAGATACTTTTTTCAGAATGTTGATAACAAACCAGCACTGAACTTCTTTGACTTCCACCGTAACACAAAACCACTGTGACACTTCTCAAAATATCTTCCTGTGTGTTCCACACAAGAAAGAGTCATGCAGTGTGAACAAATGATTACGCAAACAAAAAGTCTCAAATGACACTCAAAGACTTGCTACTTGACTTCAACTCAAGAAAATATTTCAAAATAAGCCCGGAAATAAACAACACTGCTTTTATAAGCATGATGCATCATGCCAGATAAACACGAGGGAATGTCACAACTAAAGGCAGCGATGTTTTGTTTTTCTTTCATCGGTCTGCGTCTGAGCTGTGGACGGGAGATGAAGGCAGAGTGGATTTTTTTCTTCATGACTGGTCTCTCCAGTCTTCATGTCTCCAGTCATCTGTCACTGGTTTACATACATACAGTGACACCTCCAGTCTCCACGGGAAGGCTGGTGTCACCGCGCGCCCCAGCTAAAGGCTGACTGGGTGGGTACGGCTCTCCTCCAGGTACCCTCGGGAGAGACATTAGGGCTGGGTGACAGCATGACAGGCCCACACACACACAAAGATTTGTTCTCGTGCACACACACGCACGCAGGCGCACACACACACACAGACTGGCATGCACACAGAAGCATGCTCAGGCCTCCTACACAACCCTACAGTTGCATATAGTCCAGTTTTTGCATAAAGCGCTGACTTTGCTGCACATAAATTTCATCAGACACAAATTATTTTTCACCCCCTCTTCCTTCCCGGCCTCCGAATGCAGAACTTTTTGGAATGAAAAATGGAAACAAAGAGGCGAAAGGCTTTTGGGAGCATTAAAATGTGGAAGAAATGTCGTCAGGCTACAGAATGAAAAATGCAACAATGGCCGTACGGGCCAGACGCGCGAGAACAAAACCGTCCAAAAAATGCTAAATAGAACTTGAGGCGTTCGGGCCCAGAGCAACAGCTTTTAGTTCCAGCTTAAAATACTGCCGTGAAATAAAACTTGCAGAAAGATATAAATAATAGATTAACAAATCTCTGCAGAAATTGTTTACCTACATTGTTCCTATATAAAACACATATTAATGCATAAAATACAAAGAAATCCGTTTGAAATATTTTGATAAAAAAAGAGAGGTTGTGGGCATCTCTTGTGTAAATGGCAGTGTGAGCTGGCGCAGCGGAGAGTGTTACACTCCACATTAGCAGCTATTCTGGACGGTGAAAAGTCAACATTCCTCCCTGAGGTGATTTCACGATAATGAACAGAAAAGAGGTGCCAGCCCTCATAAAGCCCAGGATTTCTGCTGAACTCTATATGAGCTCTTTCTCTTTTAAATTAACGCAATTCCACACGGACATTTAAAGGGATCGTCAAATAGGCCAAATCCTAAACAAGACATACCATTGTGTTCTGTCTCTTAAAGGGACGACACATTATGATCTGCTATCTTTATGCATGATACAACACAGAATACTCCGTTGAGGCTTTGTCTTTATACAGGAAGATTGATGCCTATGCAAAATTATATAAGAGGCTTCATTTGCCTCTATTAAGATTGCAATATATAACAATGATTTAAAATCTATTCAGGTAAATATAACATGTAAATATATATGGAAATGGTTTGAATAAAAATAAGGCTATTACTAATACCCTAAACTGTGTATAAAAATGTATGTTTCATGCATTTCTGGTTATAGATACAGTGGTAGTAATCATATGGAAAAATATCACCAAAATAGATTCTTAAAAGATTCTATTCTTGCAGGTGCATCTAGGATATTGCATTTTGAAATAAATATTAAAATGAGATTTTTGACCGTTAAAAAAAGAATATATTTCTCAGGGCTACCTGGTTTATCTTTTTACCTTACAGAGTACAAGAACAGTAACATAGTTGACATGTTTCAATTATTATGGACCTAAACACAACATCTAAATAGCATAGTTTTTTTTAGACACATTGTTTAAGTTTTACTTAATTTCTTGACAGAATTAAAATTTGCAACAATAATACCCGAGGAACAGTGTTGACATGTAATCTATTCTACCCAATATGGGAATGACAATCACAATGAGATTACTGTTTTTAAATACACACCCAAAGGTCTTGTTTATTCAATCTAAAAAAAAAGAAATATTTTAATACTTGAGGCTATTTTTGTGTTTAAACACAGAGTAAAATAAACATTACAAGATTTTGGACAACTGAAAGTTATGTGATGTGAACTTTATTTTTGATTAAGTTACGTGGAATTTTGGGATAAACTTAAATTTGTTATAGAAATAAGTTCTCACAACTATGTATTCAAAACACATCGATTGTAAATATGATGTGCCTGTAATTACAAAATGACCCATTTGAGTTTTACAAGATCCAACATGTGGATAACAAGCTGCTCGAATTAAAACTGCAAAATTGAAGAAACGTAAAGAATTAAGTAATCACCAGAGATAAAGGTACGCCTTCACGAGAACGTCAGCTTTTCATAAACAAATGCCATGGCGTTGAAGATCCACAGAACTCTCGGTGGAAATGTGACGGATCATATGGGAATCTCATTAAGAGAAACCTTGAGGCTCATTCCAAACCAAATTGGTTCTACTTAGGAGTGAGGAAACAGGGTCATCCTTTACGCCTGCCGAACGGGGTGAAAAAGGAAGGGTGGGGGGTTTGTTCAGACATCCTAAAAAATAAAAGGGAGTCCAGGCCCAGGGGAATGATCATTATAATCCACTCCTGCCAGGCCTCTAAACACAGAACGTTCCACATATTAATCAACTCCAGCACAAAAGAGGGAAATCTTTTGTTCAGCGGCAATTACACCACTAAATATACAATTAAAACATCAACAGTTAAGACTTGTCCTCTTTAGATTTCATTTGATCTTCAGACGTCCATCTCAAAAGTGCTAACTTGAAGAAAGTCGTAACTTAATATTTACCGAGAGATTTGCATACGATACAATTCCCACAATTAAATTCATGAAATTTACATCTCTTCCATAATTATCTCTGTTGAAGGGCAGGAATGAAGGGCACTTCATATTCTCCCTGGCACCAGCAGATGCAGTGATGTCCTTTTATACAAAGCTGCACTTAATAATTTATGAAAATATTAATATATGTTACACCTATGCATTTAAAATGTGCTTTGGGTTTTCATCTTCGGTCTTAATATTATACTGATATACAGTGAAGAATAATGTAGTAAATAATGCAGAAATAAGATCATCAGATGTGATGCAGTTGACAACTACATTCTGATGTCATGCACAATTAAGATCAGAAACATACATTAAGAAATAATAAATAGCACACATGTTGACTTCGACAGGAGAAATGCAGGCAGGTTTTGGAGGCGAAACTCGACAAATGGCGAGGCTGTCAGCGCTTCAGGGCACTAAATGCAGGGTAATGCCTGAGAGAGAGAGGTAGGCCGTTAAAGGCTGGGGTGAGTCAGGGTCAGCGGTGAGCGGGGTGAGTGCGACAGCTGAAAAGCGCAGCTCTGCAGACTGCTGGGATGAGCTAATTACATTAGCACCCATCATTAGCGCAGCCAGCGCCCGCGCACCCCGACTGCAGATCACCGGCCTGCCGTTCTGTTGCGCTTCCCAATCCAAAACCAACCAAAACATGTCCAGCTGTCCAGCTCATTTAAAGTGATAATAGCTTTAACATACATGAACCTGTATGACTAATGAAGAACACAAAGGAAGATATTTTGAAAAATGTTGGCAATCAGACAAAACTAAACCTCATTGAGGACTATGGTATGAACACATAAGATATTTTGAAAAATGTTTACAACAAAACAAAACGAAACCTCATTGACGACTATTGTGAGGACACTAAAGAAGAAATTTTGAAGAATGTTTATGATCATAAAACAGCAAACCTCATTGACAATTACTGTATGACCCAAAAGAAGTTCATTTTTAAAATGTTTATAATCAAACACCAAACCTCATTGACTACTACTGTGTGAACACAAAAGAAGAAATTTACAAGAATGTTTATGATCAAACAACAGTAAACCTCGTTCACTACAACTGTATGTAAACAAAAGGAGATATTTTGAAGAATGTTTATAATTGTACACTTAACCTCACTGACTTCCATTTTTCGAAATATCTATCTGACATGAATAAAAATTAAATGACAAATAATTAATTAGAAAACACGTGACAATTTTACACACACCACTGTTGAATTGTCACCAAATTAACAAATTGTACTACCAACATGAAATAATTTCAAGACAGAGATTCTGGTCATGGCAACACATTGGTAACCCCTAACGCAAGCGTATCCTCATAAGCATGGATGAAATCTTTCAAAGCAAGTGTCCTTCCTGCAGGCTCGATGCATTCAAACCTCCACAGCACCTTCCCATCTGCCTCCGCTCCTGCCGTCAGGCCTCACACAGCTCAAGGTTCCTCCTATCAATCCCTGGCCCGATGCCAACCTGTCAAGCCATCCGCTCTCCGTCAGGAACACAGGGAAGTTGGTGCGATCGCTCACGTCCCCCCACCATCATCAGCCTAATTAAGATCTGACTGCTTTTATGTGATCTTTAGTAGTACATCAAAATATCAATTTGAGACAATTAGCCAGCGAAACGTGATGACTCAATTCATCATTCCTGAAGGATTTTTTTTCCTTCTCTCTCGTGCGCGCCGGGAAGACGAGGGGGAGAGAAGAAACAGACAAAATATTGGCTCTCACATTCAAGTCCATGAATATTTTCTGTCATGCATATCAATGGACACTTTTTCTCACAGGCTAATTTCAAGACATTAATTACAATTTAATGTTCTCATTAGATGATATAATTCCCACTCCAAGCTGGGCTTCAAATGACTGCCATCTTTACACGGCCATGTTTTCCCCAGCTCAGGCTAATTCGCATGAATTTAAATGTCATGAAAAATCAAAGAAAGGGATTTTCGCCCTCCGCGATAAAAAGAACAGCCGTCGGTTCACGCAGGTAATAACAGGTGGACTGCTTTTCATTTCCAACCCCCCAAAAAAAATTACAGCCGGCAAATTCAAGGATCATATATAAAAAAAGTAAATATATTATAATATGTGTGCAAGTACGAGTCAAACTCAAACTTGTTGCACACGTTAAAAAAGAAGAAAAAAATCTCCTTGACTACACAGCTTCGTTTCTCTTTAACTCAGTATATTTATAACATAAATGTCTTCATTTTTTCTTATCTTCTTCATGCATTTCCAGACACTTCAGTAGTCTTAGAAATCTCTCTATACACACAACAAAACACCTTCAATAGCTCTTCCAGATTTTCAAGGTTATTCAATGATAATGGTTGTGTTTCTCACTAAAAGAAAAATGTGAATGTTTCCTACAAGCCTATTCTATTCTAAAGCTTTTGACTTTGAATTGTGTTTATCATGTATACAATGCACAATTCTGAATCCCAGCGACAAAAATGCATCGGCAAGAACTTCAGAAAAAACTGCATTAACAACTTTCACAACCTGCCATCAATTCAAGCTATTCCAACATTACATCTCAGACACGCAAACCTCAATGCATTTCCACCTTCTACATCTGAAAACAAAGGAAAGGTCACGGTGTATATTATCACTGTCATCTTTTAAATATTCAGACAAGAGCAGGTCATCTGTTGTGGCGAAGCGGAAAGTGTCTTCCCTTCAAATAAAGAAGAGATCTCGTTCTGCAGAGGCCATTAAAAATCAAAAAGTTTGAAATGTCTAATTAAAATGTAAACAGAGTAATGAAGACATTAGTGATTTAGGCGACGTCTCTCTCCTTGCCACCGGGGGTATGATAATTACTCAAGCAAATGTGGGAATCCGCGCGCTGCCGAGATTAACGCTTCCGCTGCTTAAACTGGTTTTTCCCACCAGGGGATTGAGTGCTCGCATCCAATCCCCAGCAGGCCACGCGCTGCCACTTCGCTTTATGCCGACAGACAGCTTTAGTGAGTGGGGAGAGGAAAACAAAAGCTTCCACTCATTGTTTGAAATGTTAGAAAAGAGAACGGATGAGAGCCGCGCTTATGTTCCCTTGTAATAATTTACATTGTTTGTTTGAAGTGCGGGTCTGCATTAACTTCACCCCTGTGTATGAGACACATGAAAGAGCTTTTAGTCCATCTTTAATGCTCAGCACAACCCAAACGAAACAAAATACATGATATAAAGGAGCCATGTTTGTATACTTTACATTTATCTGAAAGACATTATAATTTTAACTTTTTTACATTTTTAATAGACCTACAACATCATAATTTACACACACACAAAAAATAATTAAAAAATAATTCTCTGGTTCATACGAAATGATTGCCTAGTTTAAAGACTTTAAAACTTTAAAGACAAACAAAACCGCAGAGACATTTCTCAAAATATCTTATTTTACTTTTCACAGAAGAGTAATACACGTGCTTTAAACTACATGAGAGTGAATAAATAAATTTGTATTTTGCATAAATGATTCTGTTATAGTCACTTTGTTCATCCCCAACCTGACTTGAACACTATCTTCATTATTATGACCCTCACCATTGTAATTAAAGATTATGTAAAGACACACACAGGTTTTTAACCCAAAACTTGCAACTTGCAAAAGAGAGTTGGTCCTCTACAAAGCTCCAAAGAAAAGACCTCTGCTACCAGCAAATCTTTACAACGCATGCTCTTATCCATTAATGCATGTGTTCATTCTCTAATAAAGACTTTAAAAACACGCTCTAGTCTAACACTAAGCGCCGGCGCTTGTCAGCGTAATGTGATTTTGTTTTGCTGTTGTCATTACGGTGACAGTCTGTGTGTTGTCTGCCAGCGTATCATCATAATGAACAGAGTCCACCGCCGGCGCTCGGATTTTCCCTGTTGACTGTCAATCACGGTTACACGGCGATGCTCCCGAGATCAGATCACATCACCGGCTAAGTACAGATCAGACTGGGTGCTGACAAATGCTAAAAACACACATTTACATGGACTATAGTGCCTGACATCGATGATAAGAAAAGATAAACAACTTATAAACCATTATGGACTGAAAATGACCCGCATGCAGCTAAATGAATCAAATGATTGTGTTTCATCCAAGGTTAAGAATGAATTCTTTACATCATGAATTCTCTCTTGTTCTGACGTCCTCCAATATCAAAACAATTAAGCAAAGACATCCAAGTATATTTTAACACAATCTACATGATTACACAAATCTATAAAGATCTGTATTTTTAACAATACAATTCCAATACAAATCACACAAATGAAAATATGGTTTAGTCAGCGCATCAATGCCAAGTTATTGTCCGAAACCACACGGGCCTACAGCAAGGAAAATGTAGACAGGTGCATGTGAAAAACCTACATCCTATATGCTGTCACTCAAAGAGAGAGAGAGAGGGGGGGGTACCAAGGATTCATGGTCCTTCATCTTTGCAGTAGAGCAAACACATCTCTCAGTATAGCAACAGACAGCTGCAACCTCTTCCAAATGCACTCCAACTCAGATCTGTGAAAGAATTGTCAGCGCTAACAGAATCCAACACAAGATAACACAACCAGCTGCCACGAGAGAGAAAGAGAAAGAGAAAGAGAAAGAGAGAGAGAGAGAGAGAGAGAGAGAGAGAGAGAGAGAGAGAGAGAGAGAGAGAGAGAGAGAGAGAGAGAGAGAGATATTGGTCTCCCCTAGAGTCCTCCACTATGTTTGGGATGAAACGCAAGCAAGCAACGCTTAACATATTTGCTTAAAGATGACAAGCCATTACTACTGATTTCATTTGAGTCGAGCTTTTGTCTGAAATATAGACTGGGTACAGAATAAGATTTGTTACACAGTCTGACAAATGAATCCGTCTGTACAGATGAGCGTTTCATCAATTTGAAACGGCCCCCGAGATCCCCCAAGGTGCTCATCCGCCTGCAAGCCGAGATTCTGCGAAGGTTCCTTTAATTGTCACCATTAGATTGAGATAAAACCTGTCATTCTCATTTATACAAACAATCCCAGGAGACCCGGGCCACTTACACGCCTAACACACCAAACAACTCATCTTTCACCAACACTGAAATACCTGAATGCCTCGGGATCTGAAATACTGTACAGAAGTGTGTGAATAAAATAACATCTCCAAGACTCTTATTTAAACATCTATACTATGATATCTACATGAACATAATGTAAATCATTCATACTGTGATGTAAGATCGTGCTCATATCGCCCACCACCACCTGAGTAAGATACACACTTAACTGCAACAAGCTCAAACTTTTCTCGTTACTTTTCACGTTACCAAAATTAAACTTTACGGTTACAATTAGTAAGAACGAAATCTATTGTCCTGAGAATAAAAAAACACATCTCAAAACTACATAACCCACATCAAGTCACGATGAGTAATACCTACAAACACAGAACAAATCCCAACCTGACGCATTTGTTTCCAAAACATATACCTGCCAAACCCAGTCATCCCAGCAGCCCGAAGATGACACACACAGATCAATACAGCTCCTCTATCTGAAGAAAGCCAAGGTGGAGTTATTGCTTTCATCTTTGACTCGATAATGACTTCTGGTCCTTTAGTCAGGTTCATTTAGGTATACAAACTTTAATAAAAAAACAGATTATGTAATTTAATGTTTTATAACGTTTTTTACGTTTCAAATGTTAATGGACAAACATGAGCCTGCACAAGATTAAGCAAACTTCAAGCCAGATGAACAGAAAGATGTTGAAATTAAATTAATACATAGTTCCAACAGATGTCTCATTGACAAACAGAAGATCATCTAATATCAACACAAACTAGATCTCAAAGCTAGTTATTTTCTGATGAATGAAAAAAGACCTATATTTAGGTATGGATATAAGAAATAAAATCATAAATTGTAACACGTTAATAAGCATAAAAATATTTAATTCACACATCAGTGAGTTTATATGTTGGATAACACATTTTTTAATCAATCAGCTGTTTTTACTGTACTAGTTTTTTACAGTGATTTTTGTAAGAACAAATACCCACAAGTCTCCCAACTAAAAGGTCAAAAACAGCATCTTTAATAATTACAATATAAAAAACACTTAAATACATCTCCCAATTTGCTGAGACTGCTTTTACAATCTAATCCTATTCGGAACCGAACCGCGTCTATTTTTAACCGTGTTCACTGTGTTTAACAGATTCTTTACGCTGGAAATCTTTTGAGAGGAAAGAGTGTTAAAGCCAATTAACAGAATTATACGAGCAGCTAAATAAAACAACTCGCCATTAACTAATGAACAAACACTACCACTATACGTTTTCATCTTGTCACAATAACAACACATTGGATTAAACTGTGTCTGCTTATTGCTGCATCAGTCTGCGTGTCTTCTATAGATTTGTGTGTGTACGGCCGAGCGCCTGCAGCTCTGTGCTAAAATGTCAACACCAGATACATCAGATCCATCAAGAAAAGAGGGTGCTGAAAAGAGGAGGGGTTGGGATCTGTCATCACATAAACCGCAAAACTCAACATGAGGTTTTGTGTCAACCCCGTGGACCCAGCGTGCACACGCGAGACAGACGATCCAACAATCAAGAGCGCGTGAAGCTGTCGTGTCATTTAACATGCTTATAAAGCCCAGCCTGAGGTTAAATCAGGACCAGCGGCATTTTCACATATCTGTACCCGCAAGGACGCGCCACCAGCAGCAACCCAGCACGTCTTCTAGTTAACAATAATATCAATTTGTTAAAAACAATCCTGTTCTGAAAATATCTGCAGTGCTCGGCTGTCAGAGGATGTCGAAATTAGGTCACTGATGCCTGTTGTGTTAACAGTGCCTTAAAAAGTGTTAGAACATTACACATCTAATGGCTTATTAGACCTACCCACAGGAAAAAAAACACATGCTCGATGTCCACTTTGATTAAAACCCAACACAGCAAAACACTCTACGGTAATGAAAACGCTCATCGGGTAACACGTTTCTATTGATAGAGTTGAAGAGGCTTGAAAAACACACTTCAGTCTTAGCCAGGCCTGTTAAATTGTGTTTTTAAATACAAACATGCAAATACAAGATGACACCGACTATTATCAACAAAAGAAATCCAGTCTCCGTTGGTGTGGATGGACAGAAGACCGAATGTTTCCATGTCAAAATGCATTTCTTTAAAATAAATCAAAATTCAATTGTCCTGAAAACTTTGCGATGACAGGGGCGTAACTG
>CM065659.1:1466136-1483660 GCA_033220385.1 Triplophysa yarkandensis
GGTTCTGCCTGTGCATTTAATGCATGTCTTATTTATAAGAGAATGGAGCACAACATGTGTCATGGTTAAGAGTGACATGTGATTTTAACATATGAACAGTGAAATATATTTTATTAAATATTGTTTGGATTTATCAAAAATGAGGGATGGGAGATATATGGATATCGGCCGATTAATGCTTTCTTTGGTATTATCGGTCCAATAATAGAGTTAGGTTGATATCTTTAGGCCGATGAATGTTTCTGCTGGCTGAATCACTTCTCATGCATTACTGTACAGTAGATATCATCATTTGTTTCATTTATGTTTTATTCTTTAGATTTTAAGGTGGACAGAAATAGTAAGTACAGTTCATAGATCACTTCAAAATATTCAAGTTTTCAAGTAAAATCATTTTAATCACTGTATTTTGTTTCATGCTTAAAAAATATTTATCGGCCTATATACTGGCTATCAGCCTCCAAATATAAAAGAGTTATTGGTTATCGGCCAAAATGTCCATATCCGTTCATCCCGATGAAAAGCTATGATAACAAGAGTTTTATCATAAAGAACCTATAAAGGATAATCGTGACTGTTGTCTCTTTCTGGATGATAGGGTGATTTATAATAATAATAGGATCATTTAATAGGATAATTTATGGAGTATATATTTTAATTTGATGTAAAGAACAGGCCCCTGGATATGATTGCGTATGATTAATGTTATTATTGTTCATTCATTTATCTCCAACCGCTCTTGCTCAGAACCTCTAACAACCTGCTGGTTTAACTGCTGGCTCTGTCTGGTCGGAGGAGAACTGGTCCTCCAACTGAGTCTGGTTTCTCCCAACGTTTGTTCTCCATTCTGTCAGAGATGGAGTTTTGGTTCCTTGTCGCTGTTGCTTCTGGCTTGTTTAGTTGGGGTCACTTCCTATATCGTTGACTTTATAAAAATTAATGCACAGACACTATTTAATCTGATCAGAGATGACATCACTGAATTCAATGATTAACTGACTTTAACTTTCATTTTGCATTATGGACACACTGTTTTACTAACCAAGGTCGCTCAGCTGCTTTGAAGCAATGTATTTTGTTCAAAGCGCTATATAAATAAAGGTGACTTGACTTAACAACCTAAAAACCCAACTATCCAAAAAGAAACAAAAGTCAACCACCCACAACACCCGGAAAACCACATATCCATGCCCTGAAAACCATTCAAAACACCTTAGAAACAGCAGAGCAATGCCATGGAAACCGCCTCCAACTTTACACAGGCGTGCACCAGCCACATTTAAGAAAATGTTCAAATGTGTACTGTAAGATACACTCTGAACTTTTACACACTTGCGTGTTGAATATGTTGTGGTTAATTATATGTGTAGACATCTGTTATCGTCTTTCAATCCCACGGTGAAATGAGAAAAAAGAAAATCCCTTCAAAATCTGCACACACAACTTTAAATTTAACTTTGTAATAAGCAAATCTTTTTATAAATCTCAAGCTGGGATTTCGATGAAGGGCATATCCTGATGTGTCTTCTTCGAGTCCCATCGTACTTTGACGTTCTGTCATCTATCACACCGTGACAAAACCACTCCACACCTCTTCTCCGGCACATCCCAAATGCTCTTTTGACAATCCGTGGGGACAGGGCTGAAGACCTGGAGTTTAGACACATGATGTCTGGTGTGGAAGGCGCAGTCCCAGCATGCCTTCTCAGATTCGTGTGCTGGGGCCTTGGGTTGATGCATCGATCTGGCCCTGAGCGTTCCCAGATGAGTTCACAGGCCATTTCCAGAAGAGCCCGAAAGCCTTTGGAGAATTTCTGCCCATCGGCAGTCGACGCGGCTCCATTCAGCCTTCCTAACAAACGACCGCTCGCTGCACTCCAAGGTAATAATTACCTTACTGCTTCAGACTCCGAGCGGCGGATCCCAATCCGGTCGAGCGCTTGCTCCAAATTTTGATTTGATTGAGTCTCACCACACCTCGCAGCCCTCATTATGTTTGAACAATATGTATGTGATGAGGGTTGAGAAAGCTTGACGGTGAGAAGGGGGAAGAATGATAAATGCAGGAGACACAAACTGTGAATCAGGCACGAAACTTTACGTTACATTTATGTTTTTGTCAGAATCTTTCCTTTGGATTCTCCATTGACAGCACTCATGAAATACTGTGAACAGCACAGATCAAATTAAAACAAATATTCACTTCCAGGTTATCAACGCAACTAACAGAAACAAAAACACCCATTGGTTCATGTGTTGGTCTAATGCAGGAGTGGTGCGGGAGAACCCGACCGTCTGCTGCCTCCGACCATCAGTCTAAGGACGAGAGGTCATCGAGAAAACAACCGCTGCGAGACTCCAGCCAGAACGGCCGCCATTGTCTCCCAGCCGCATATGAGAAAGTTCTCTCTGCGCCTTTTGTCCTTGTGTCAGCAGGCAGGACATTCTAAATTATTTTGCTCAGCTGCCTCCCTGAACTCTTGCTACGGCACGTCAACACACACATCATCCCGACGCACACACACACACACACACACACACACGCCGCAGACGTGAGTGTGTGCCCGCTCTGCCCTAACATCCACCACAAACCCTCAAAAACCCTTCCAGACACACAGACACTCATACACCGTTACATTGAGGATAGAGGAGAGATGCAGTTTGCTGTTCGTCTATCGATTAGTACGTTAATTGCCAATTAGTTTTCGAGTACACAGCGTTCCCTTGTCACGAGGAAAATTTGATAACATATTTAGTCATCTGAGCTTGTCGAATCTAAATATTCTGATGAGATACAACACCTTCTATTAATGGGGCGATTTTAAAGCAATAAGCCAGCACATGTGACCATAAAGTATTCATATGACTGACTTTCTTTACAAAAGAAGATATTTTGAAGGAAGTCGGTGACCTAACAGTATTGGCACGCATGCACTTACAACCTTCTATAAAATATCTTCTTTTGGGTTCTGTAAAAGTGTTGCATTGAAATGACAGGAGGGTGAGAACATTTGCCTCTTTGTTGCCATTTTGAACAAACATCTACAGTTGAACTTTGAGTCACATCAACAAAAGTATTTAAAGTCAAATGATGTTCAATTATGTTCAACAGTTAAAATGATTAAAAAAAATCATACCGTTAATTTTTCAAAAACGTCAAATAACTAAATTTGTGATACTAGTTATTGTAAAACGACTTTATACATGAGGTTTACTAATACGGGTTTATCACAATATTTGTAAACATTTAAAAAATTATTGAAATTTTCAACTGAATTATCAGAAAAACATTAACAGTTTTAGTAACATGTGTAGCTGTGTTAAAGAACTGAATATATTTCATACATATGAACATTTCCAAAAAGTATTTTGCTTTAGTTCTTTAATTCATATTTCAAAGTTACTTTAATAAATGGCACCCCTAGCAGACATGCATCATATCATTCTTACAGAAGCCCATTCTTCTGCTTTTAACTCAAGTTATACATTTGTAAATACATTTTATTTCACATTTGTTGAGATATTCTGCTCATCTGAAATGTCTTGTCTCACCGCCCATGGAAAGCTCAAATCATTATGCGGTATTATCATCCAGTGTGTGTAAAGCATCAGTGTAGCGATTCATTCCTCACCTCTGAAGTTTGGCTCCGGTGCGAGCTATATAAGTACTCATTAAACAGGCCGAGGAAACAGTCCTTAAACACATGACATTACACCTTAAATGTGTTTTTCCTCACTTCAGTCTCACAACGCCGCTGTGATTAACAACAGCCATTTATCTAAATGGATTTCAACTGATTAACCATTTAAGTAATAATGATCGGGGCAGTGTAGACTCTGCATTAGGCGCTAATTTGATAGGAATGTGTGTTTGTAAGGTTGTTTACTCACACTCACACACACACATACGCACATGCGCACACGTGCACACGCACACACACACACACACACACACACACACACACACTCAGTCTCCTCAGGACCGGGGTTAGGGGTTTGTCCAGTCACGTGATGTGCTGTTTTTTAACCTTCTGCCTGCAGACTCCTCTGTCAGCTCCCATCAATTCAACCGGGCTTGGCAGAGATTTCATGAGATTTTTTCCCTCTCTCTTTCTTTCTCGATGGAAACCAATGCTTTGGAGAAAAAGCCAAACAGCGGATGCTTTTAAACCATTTCTCATACCATGTTTAATCTAGTCCTTTTATAATGGTCCGCAATGCTTTAAATCACCAATGAAAATTAGTATGAGGATTCATGTAATGTACATTTATATTAAACATTTCTTATTAATTCTAAAATCTGAAGGAATATTACACTGTTTCATACATTATCCTTTAGACTGTGAAACATGTTGAGTTGTCATGTTCAGTACGATGGGTTTGGTAAAATCCGAGTTAAATGAATATAAAAAGGATTTCTGTGATCTATACACTCCCCCTATAGGGCCGTGTGTTTCTTAAAGGATCTTTCAAATATTAAACCTATAATCGTCATGAAGGTGGTGGGTTATCTACTGGCCACTCTCGTGTATGAATACCACCCGTGCACCAATTAGAGAGCTCGGCATCGGCGTGTATATTCCGGGAGAAGTCCGGTAAGGAGATTAGTCACAAGCACTGTTCACGGTCTGCCCGCGAGAGCTCGGCTTTTTCTGGAAACAACCATAAAGCTGCAAAGCTCAGGATTCAAATATTTATCTATTAATCTTAAAGGAAGCGTTTACTTTCACTGGAACATTATGACATGGCTTTAATCTTTAAAACTTTTTCACGTCCACATTTACGTTCTGACCACAACATCTGTAAAGACTTACAAACACTTTTATAAACAAAGGTGCTTTACAATGTCATAAGAACCGTATTCATCTGAAGTACCATCGCTGTTACCCTGTTGAGTACCTTTACTTTCAGAGTTATCAAAAATAAAACTAACAAGAAAGATACTGTCATCAGATCACTGTATTTCAATGGTGAAATACAAAAGATATTTTGAGAAATGTCTTTGTGGTTTTGGGTCCATATGATGGAAGTCAATGGGGTTCAGGGTTGTTTTGTCAGTGACATTCTTCAACAAACCTTATTTTGAGTTCCACGAGATAAACTTTAAGATTACATTATAATGATGCATTTATAGAACAATTTTTTTTATTTCGGCTCCTATTTTAAAAGCATTAACTTAATAATGACCTCGCCATTAGACGACCAAAAATAGACTAGGATAGAGAACAACGGCGGGCGACAAAGACAAAAGTAAGAATGTCTGAACTTCAAAAGAGAAATGAAAGGTTTGGTTTGGCGTTATAAGATGATGTGTAGCCAAGTCCCTTTATGGTCTCCGGCTAACGTCCTAATGGGGACAAGCTCACAGTGAATGGAACCCACAGAGGATAAGCTACTAAATCTCGCAATAAAAGCAATGTGATTTACAGTAAATTCCAGCAGGCTGACAGCACCACAGCTGAGGGCATGAACACGTTCCTTTCAACACAGCTCCTTCTCTGCCGAGAACTACAATCGCACGGCCAGGCGTTCTGGCTCACTGGCAATGACTTTGATAAATAACCAGGAAGTCCCACTGTTGGCTTAAAACTAGAAGTTGTTCAGTTGCAATTCTGCATTTGTCCTCCTTTAATGGGTATGGAAGTGGCTTTAGCCGTAATCTGGCATTGATTGATTAGGTCTCGCCGCGGCTCTCCCGCCCCCCTTCCTCTGCTCTCGGCTCCGTGGTATAGGTGCTCGGCCGCAGCTGGGCTCTTACCCGGCGACGGCTGTATTAGGGTTCTACACGCCTTATTTACCTGCAACACAAACGCGGTTAATTCCACTCGGGTGGACGGACGGAGGGAGAGCGACAAACTAGAAGTGACATGTTTTTCTTGGTGCCGGAGATATTTGGTGAGGGGGAAAACAAGATGGGATATATAGAGCTGTAACCGGAAACAAAATGTTTATTATCAATCCAGTAGGCTTTGAAAGTCATAATATTACCGTAATAGGCCGCATAGAAACTGTTCGTTTAATGTATGCTCGTGTTGTTTTATCTGACTATGCCTTCTGTAGAACACAAAATAAGATATTTTCACCGTCTCTATCATTTTCTGTTATTGAAATGGAAATCGTAGGTGAAGTTGTTGTTTGGTCAGAAACATTTTTCAAAATATCTTCTTTTGTGATCTGCAGGAGAAAGAAATGATTCATTATTGGGTAAACTTTCCTTTAAAAGTGTGTTTCTTTCTTCTGGAGAAAGAAATATCTTCTGTTCATACAGTGGAAGTCTAGGCAGGTAGGGTTATTCTGTAACGTTTTTCAAAATATCTTCCTTTGTGTTCTGCAAAAGAAAGCATGCATTCATTGTAGATGGACTTTTCATTCAAATCGATAGTTCACCCAAAAAATGAATATTTCGTCATAATTCAAACCTGTATTTCTTTCTTTTTCCTGCAGAAAACAAAAGAAGATATTTTGTGGAATGCCGATAAAGTACCCCAATGACTTGCCTTGAATTTGCTTACCAAATTCTTCAAAATATCTTCTTTTGTGATCTGCAGGAGAAAGAAATAATTCATTATTGGGTAAACTTTCCTTTAAAAGTGTGTTTCTTTCTTCTGGAGAACACAAAAGAAGATTTTTTAAGAAATATCTTCTGTTAACACAGTGGAAGTCTAGGCAGGTAGGGTTATTCTGTAACGTTTTTCAAAATATCTTCCTTTGTGTTCTGCAAAAGAAAGCATGCATTCATTTTAGATGGACTTTTCATTCAAATCGATAGTTCACCCAAAAAATGAATATTTCGTCATAATTCAAACCTGTATTTCTTTCTTTCTCCTGCAGAAAACAAAAGAAGATATTTTGTGGAATGTCGATAAAGTAACCCAATGACTTGCCTTGAATTTGTTTACCACATTCTTCAAAATATCTTCTTTTACGCTCTGCAGCAGACAGAGAATTTAGATCATTTGGTGAACTTTCTCTTTACCCGCAGAACTAGGTGAGACCGACACAAACATGTACGCTTTAAAAATGAATTTGCAATCAGATCTATATGAGCAGCCTGCTTCTTTAAATGAAATCTTGCATATATTGAGCTAAAACGCTGCAAAAATTGACCACAAACAAACAGAGGTTTGTGAACGATGTTCGTGGTAATGAAAAACAATGTTTGTTTTGAATGAGGCATGGGAGGTTGAAAATGTAATTTCGACAGAGAGCCGGATATTGATTGTGTTTTACCAGCAGCGGATCCATTTTAATTAAATATTAAATAAGAATGCAGGATACAAGAGCCACAAGTTGTTTTAAGCATCTCGTAAGAAATCAAAATCTGTGCACGTGGCCCTATTCTCTAATCAAGTATTTAAATCAGGGCTGGGCTGAAACGCAATTCATTTCACGTTCAAAGAATACTTTGGTTATTTTTAACAGGAGGTCTTCGTGTATGAATTTTAATGGAGACACTTAAATGGTAATTATTCTACTCAGACTCAAACGCAGGTAACAAATGGAATTCAATCAGTGGCTGTGCATAATGACCATCATTAGGAGAGAGAAAATAATAATGACATCCTCTCGGCATTAGAGACACGCGCTCGCCCAACTAAACCCGTAGCCATTATTGATCGCCATGGAGATAAGCAATTGTCACTTTCTCACAGCATTGTGTGTGAATGTTAAATACAGCGGAACAATCTCCCCCCCTCACACCTTTTGTCTACAGTTGTGTTTTTTTTTTACTTCCATTTTGCGGAGTGACAGAATGCGTGCCGTGTAAAATCTTCTACGGACAGGTTTGTAAGCGTTGAATCGGATGGACAATTATGTCACTTTTGGTTGCAGCACAATGGTTGCGTGACCTCGTGTCTTGACGGGCACTTTAAAGAGGACATAAAATATGCAAATGACTCAATTGAAAGCGTTCGAACAAACGACTTTGTTTATGAGTGCACGTACCTGCTGCGTCCATTCAGACTGCCATGTTAATATTTCACGAGAAACAAATAACAAACATCACTGTTTGCACTTCACTTGAGATAAGAGTGACAAATGTAAGGGAATAACGCACAGACAACAGTTTGTGTTATTACATTTATCTGGTGTTTAGGTGTGATCGCACCATCAGATGTCTGTGCGGTTCCCCTTAACACTTTGGACACAAACTCATTCTTTATCTTTCTTATTTTGACCAGAGGAATAACAGTGTTGATACAAGGAAACAGCATAAACCTACAGGAATGATTTAGTGAACATTAACAAACAATCCAAGTACATCATCGTCTGACTTCACTCTATGTTTCAAACCGACTTCATGTGTTCTCAAGACTTGTTGGATGTTTTTCTTCATATTGTGTCAACCCATCTACTGAACTACAGCTGTTACTTTTGGATTGACCTTGTGTTGTCCCTTTTATTTAATTTTCACAAAATATCAAACACGTCGTGCCTGAGACTGCACAAAATAAATGAATATCAAAACTAATTCCAAACATACATACTATTTATGTATATGAACATTATGTAATATACAATATAATTTATATAAGAATCGGAATCAGCTTTATGTTGGCATAAATCTATATAGTAATATGAAGCTAATTCATTTTATATATCATCTATATTTTATTATCATTTGAATATTACACACACGCACGCACACACACACACGCACACACACACACACACACACACACACGCATATACCAAAATGAAGGTGATTCATTTTATTTATCTTCTGTATAACTTTATCATTGGGATATTAAACATATCGTGTGTGTAATTTCCAAATGATAATATAATATAAATGATATTTAAACTGTGCTGCACAGTGCGAATATATTTTCAATTTAGATGTTTTCGACTTAAAGAACATTGGACGAGGAGCACTTATTAAGATTTTTGATTTATTTAAATTTAAAATAAAAAGCACTTGACCACTCTTGCAAAATGGTGAATATAGTGATGCCCCTATATAAAGTATATAGAGTAAACTAGTGGTGAATACTCTAAAGACTGTAATCAGAATGATGTTATTATAAAAGTGTAGAGAGTAAAGTGTGTGAGAAAGCAGAAAGTATAGTGTGTGGTTACAGGTAAAGATTGAGGAGTGTAAAGTTATTGTAATTGTGTGTCAGACTGATGCTAGTGGAAGGTGAAGGACGATGGCGTTCGGTCTGGCTCTGAGCCAGTGGGCAGCGAGCTTGTGCTCTGTCCTCTGACTGTCTCTCTCTCTCTCTCTCTCTCTCTCTCTCTCTCTCTCCCCCTCTCTCTCTCTCTCTCTCTCTCTCTCTCTCTCCCTCTCTCTCTCTCTATCTCTCTCTCTCTCTCCCTCTCCTCTCTCTCTCTCTCTCTCTCTCTCTCTCTCTCTCTCTCCTCTCTTCTCTCTCTCTCCTCTCTCTCTCTCTCTATCTTCATCTCTCTCTCTCTCTCACTCTCTCTCTCCTCTCTCTCTCTCTCTCTCTCTCTCTCTCTCTCTCTCTCTCTCTCTATCTCTCTCTCTCTCTCTCTCTCTCTCCTCTCTCTCTCTCTCTCCTCCTGTTACACTTGCACATATTCACAGGTCGTTTATCCTTACACACCTAAACTCGTCTCTCTCTCTCTGGATCGGCTGCAGACCGTTGGCAGCACGCGGTGTGCTTCGTTGCGGTGCTCGGGTCCGAGCCCACCCCAGGTGAGACAAGCTCTGCTGCTTTGATGGATTTGCCATTTCAGCCCTGTTCTGTTCGACACGGGAACCCAGGCCTTCACCCCCCCCCTCTCTCTCCCTCTCTCTCTCTCGCCCCCTCATCTCTTAATCTGAGAGAGAAAATATATATCCTATATCTCACAGATACACCATCCCCCTGAGCTGAATGAAACAGCGCTCATCTGAATACAGACCAACTGCTATTATTTATTTAATGCCTGACAGAGAGAAGAAGATAGAAACAAATGTCAGACGTGAGATGAAGACATAATAGTCATATAAATGTATGGATTTTAAATCTGGATGCTTTGCAAAATCATTCCGAACAAAATATTTCCCACTGGATATCACTTGACAAATAAGGTTTGCCGATCTGAAGGACTGTAGGTGTATGGAGTAAAGTTATTGTGTAGTCTGACTGTGTAAATGTGTTTCTTCGGTCCACTTACATATGTAATAATCCGTGAGAACTGTTCTATTTTAAAAGCCTCATTGAGATTTCCTGAAGAAGGTCACAACTGTTAACCATGAAATGTCATTTTCAGCAACAATGGTCAGTGTTGAGCGTGACATAGTCAAGGCACATGGTTTTAAAATACCCACTAAAACACCATTTTTCTTTTCCCCTTTCTGCATTCGGCGTTAAAGTGGGACTCGTGAAAACCCACCCATGTCAAGGCCGTTCAATTAGCGCCTCTCCCTATTCAGAGAGAGAGAGAGAGAGAGAGAGAGAGAGAGAGAGAGAGAGAGAGAGAGAGAGAGAGGAGAGAGAGAGAGAGAGAGAGAGAGAGAGAGAGAGAGAGAGAGAGAGAGAGAGAGAGAGAGAGAGAGAGAGAGAGAGAGAGGCATTGCCTGTCATTCTTAAGTTTCGTCTCCATCATTGGTCCTCTCAGCATCTCTTTCACAGTTGAGATCAGTCAAAAATAATAATGCCGTATACAGATAGAGATACTTATTCACATTATAACTCTTAATCATCACCTTGATTTTCTTACAACACAATTTCACGACTACAAGAAATGTTGTCTGATATGCTTTAAATGAACTTAAATGAATATATAAAAAGGAAATTACAATAAAACAAAGTGACCTTGTTTAAGTGAATCCTTTTTGGAAAGTCTGTACATTTTCTTCTTAAGAATAAAGTTCATACAATAACACATCATTCATCTATGTTTATATTTTATGTAGAATTATTTCATTTTTTAGTAATGTTTCAATAAATGGATAGAAGAAATTTATATTTACACATTCGATATCATTCCTGTATGCAGTCCTATTATCTGCAGAAGACAAATGAAGATATTTTGAAATTGTTGATAATTGTACAACAATGAATCCCATCTACAGACACAGAAACAGTCATTTATCAAAATAAATATCATAAATATCAATAATAAAATATTAATTGCCGATGTTTTATCTGTATTGTATAAAGTGAAATGTTTTATATTACAATTTTCAAGTGATCTAAGTCATTTTTTAAAGGAATAAGATAAGATGATATCACATCCCTTTTACTCTTCATTCCCATCCCTAAGACCCCTGCAGTCTGTTTCACTTCAAAAAGGTTTATGAACTGTTCTTTACATTGACTCGAGTATCTTTTGTCTGGAAACATCATTAGGATAATCTGTCATGTGGTTTTTGTGTCTAATGAAATAAGTTTATTCCCAGCATGACGATCAGTCACCGCTCCTTCAATTACTTTCATTAGCATATGCCGATAGATGCTTTCTCAATAATGGCAAAGTTTTACCTCCCAACAAATTGGATCGGAAAACACATCAACTACACAATCTATAAAGGACAGACATGTCAACTGTCTAAAGTTTAAACATGAGTTACAATGCTCAAAAATATAAATACGTTCTTATTCTCTCTCATTCATTTCTTTGAGAAATTATCCAGCTAAAGGTACATCTAACAGGGGTTGCTTTCCTGCGATAAAAGAGGCATTTACTGTAAATGTTAACATCATAGATCAATGTAAATATATATATGTTAAAAAATAAAGGCTACAGTTCACCTCTCAACCACCCGTCTCTAATACCTCCATTACACATATGTACTCGAGCTCAATATATTGAGTAAAGTGTTGGGGAGAGCTGATAGAAAACTCTTTTCTCAATGTCAAAACAAGAAAGTAAAGCAGTCCCCATCTGAGAGGTTTTACATTATGGATCTGAAGAGCAGAATAAGCAAATGTGCACAATATCTATAAGTCACAGTATCCTGATCATTACAACATTTAACCCCATTAACTATAGAAACAGAAGTGTAGTAAGTGAACAATGTTTCAAAGTAACTAGATTTTAACTATTAGTTTTCAGCCAATCAGAATTTTGTGTGCTAAGAAGAACAGTGATGATGTATTTTATGGACCAATCCAGAAGCATCACAGCCGATCTCTCATGCGCTCTTGGAATCTGACGAAACAACGTTTATGAAATTTTATTTCTGATTGGTGAAAAATATTAAGCACAAAGTGGCCCAAGTTTATGACTCTTTGGAAATACATAAAAAATCATATTGATGATTAGATTCGACTTTTGGAATAAAACGAATTTGTCAAGATGAATTATATATAATTAATGATGTTTGTATTGCAAATACGTCCATGTCACATTTTTTGTAAGATATTTCTGCATGATGGCATTTACTGTAACCGCCAACAGATGTTTGAATTGATTATTATTAACCACCGCTGTTTTTAAGACACATTATATTTGGATTAAAATTGCTGTGTTTAACACCTTAAAATCGATTTAAGAAAAACATTGACTTTGGGCATTGCATACCCAGAAGTGCTAATATGCCAACTTGTTCTGGGGTTTTGCAAAATGAAATACATCATCTCTAAGACCTTTATTACCTACAAAATAAAAAATAGTTTTGTGTTAAGTGGTTCAAACCAAATACATTGCATTTTACAACATATCATAGCAGAAACGAATAGCTATCAAATACATCTGTCAGACAAAAATGACATGTTTTACAATCTATTTGGATAGAAAGATGATTCTAAGTGAGTTCAATGTTTGTGCAGCCAAAAAAAAAAAAACGGATCACAACCCTGCTTAATGCCCGTGAGTTCCTATACACAGCTAAAGCACTTCCTGATGTTTTGTAGTCTATGCTACACACACACACACACGCACACGCACACGCACACGCACACGCACACGCACACGCACACACACACACACACACACACACACACACAAACGCACACACACACAGTCATTGTGAGCGATGGAGTCTTCTGTGTTTACTCACTCCAAACCAAATGATCTTTCGGCAGCTCTGCCACTTCAGATGTGAAATGGAATTTGCCGGCCTGTTCTATTCCGAGTCTATTTCTCTCACCGTGCGTTTTACCAATTCCCAAATAGAGTTCACTCGCTCGCAGATAATGTTTGTGAGGATTGAGGCAGACTCTCCGGCCGTTCAGCGGGCCCTGGGGAGGAACCTCCGGGGGAGCCCGAGCGTGGATTGGAAAGCACACGATGCTCAATTTCATTTTGTACTATTGGCAAATTGTGTTGTTCATTTGAAGATGGTTGGATATCTACATTTAGTTGTGTGATCGAGCACTGGAGCGTGCATAGCACTGAATGTGTGCTTGAGCATCACATCCGTCATGAAATGTCATCTGAAATGAACTCTTCTGCTTCTGTGTGACCATCAATCCCATTGTGATTATTTTCTTTGATCCTGCAGACGTGATCTAATCCTATTTGTGGTGCATAAGTTTGCGATATATGAGTTTGTTGACTGTTTGCTTTTGATGATTACATAACATACATGACGTGTGGATAAGTCAGTTAGGAATTGTCCTTTTGCGATCTGATTTACTTGTTAGGAAATTAGATTAAAAACCAAAGTAAAAATATTTTCAAATTGATGCAATAACAATATATAATTATAATACATACCAATATTTGGTAAATTTGAATATAAATGTGTGAGTTAACAAGATTTACTTCACTTTTTTATTCATGTATATATATATACTCAAAATTTGAACAGAGATTTACTTATTTTCATTGCCTTTTAAATTTACCGTTCTTTGGGTGTTTATAGCTTCAAAACAAAAAAGTCAAAATACATTTCCTTTTGAATACATTTCAGAAGTTTTGTTCAGAGTTGGCACTTTGTTGATGTCGGTCGTATGTTGTCAGCTCAAACCCATTCAAACAGACATCATAATGTATAGATCTGTCAAATGATACATTTCTGAATAAATTTTGTGTTTACATGTCATACAATTTGTCTGTTTTTCTATACAAATCCAAACACATAATGTAAACATACAAAACTTTCTATATCATTTAAATATTGCCAAATAAAAACAAGTCCAAATTTATATATTTGTATGTGAGTACATGCATATGTTCACATTTCTTTTTATAAATACAAAATCAAAATACATTGTAACAGACATGTATGATGTAAACACAAACTTTATTCTGCATGTGTTTAATCAGGGCTTGACAGCAGTGATATGGTAGGAGATTGTTATGCAACCCTAAGAATCCATCGAAATGAGTGTTTTATGTAATTGCGATGGACACTACAATCCAAGTTTAATCACATCAGCTGTCTAGATCTTGCAGACCGCTTACAGCTCAAGTAAAATCTCACATCCTAATTGAAAACAAACAGATCTTTTAGATGTTGGCTGGAGAAAAGCGTGATTCTTTATTCCACAGTGTTCCAGCTTCCGTAAGGAGCAACCGGGTTTGTGTCTGTTATTGGAGCGCAGAGGGGACGGAGCACCATTGATAGGTTCTCGTCTCAATCAGTGTATCACGCTGTGGAGAGAGAGAGGTCAGAAGGCTGAATCGGGCCCATCTCCCCACGACTTCCTACCACGGCCCGACCGACACAGCAAACAATTAAACGCGCGGCTCTCATGGCCGGGCGGCCGAGACGGTCGAGCCGGACGGAGCCGCAACCCAGCGGGTTGTTGTTAGTCACTCTTAGAACAATAAACTTGTGCCCAAGCAATCAATACGGCCACAACCACTGCTGCTTCCATTATCGGTAGGCATCGCCCCCTCCGAGCCTCCGGAGCAGACGTGCGTGAGCATGGAGCCGCGTGCATCCCCGAGCACCTGGCTCCGTCTATCACTTTCAACATGTCTCCATTTCTCTCTTTGCAAGCCGGGGGTAATCTACGAGACTTGAGTCATCTCACACAGGGACTAAGACCTCCACACACATACATACAGAAAGTGTTTTAGAAGAAGCTTTCACAGCATTAGGACAGAAAGAGCACACGACAACACTCTTGGACACAATGTCTCAAACAATGTCTGAGCTCAGATTTCTCAAGTCTGTAAAAAAACCTGTCTGAGACCTCACCCATAAGATCACAGGAGAGATCTCTTTACTTTCTCATTTATTTCTCATAGATGTCAATGAAACTTCTACTTGAGTCTCGTCTGTCTTGTTACTTCTTCTGAGAATAAATAGAGTCAAAAATGTTAGGAAATGTCTACATTGCAATCAATATGATTGAGATCTCGAAAAAATCAATCAAATCCAGAATATTTATATATTTATTTTAACAATTTGTGTGTTTATTTTTTCTCCTAAAATATCTCAAACCAAGTCGATACTTAAATGAAACACAAGCACTCCATCAAATCTCAAGAGCATCATCTGAGCAATAACATTTTCCTCTTGAAGAGATGGTGGGAAGATCACAGGAGTATTCCATGCAGAATACTTTTAAATACTGGAACCAGAACAAGGGTTACACTCAAGCGTTATCATCTCACAAAACACACACACAGAAGAATCAAGGTTGAGATCCAACAGTATTCACACACTGAAGCAAACGTTTCGCTTCGTCTATGAAAATATACAACTGCCAACATCTGAAATCAGTTCTGTCAGAAGCATTGTGAAGCTCAATGATCATATTGTGTGCTGGGTAGAGCCAGAGGGCATTTAGAGCAGAGCGAACATGACTGTGTGTGTGTGTGTGTTGTGTGAGAGTGTGTGTGTGTGTGTGTGTGTGTGTGTGTGTGTGTGTGTGTGTGTGTGTGTGTGTGTGTGTGTGTGTGTGTGTGTGTGCATGTGTGTGTTTTGTGTGGAAGGAAGGATCCAACCTGTACCTGCTCAGAAACATTGACGTCTTGCCTGAGGGAGAATCCCCATACGCGAACACATAGGACACATAGACACACACACACGCACGCACGCACGCACGCACGCACACACACAAACACACACACACACACACGCAATCACACACAATCACAAGTAAAGCAAATTGAACTGTAATAATACAAATTTATACAAAATAATATAATTTCTTTTTATTCAGAAGCAAAAGTCTACAAAAGATGAGAGGACATGAAGAATAAATGAACTGAATGACTTTTGCTCTACTTTTGCTTTTATTGTTTGAATGCTGGATAGAGAAGAGCTTTATAAAGTGACATCAAACTAAAGACATCATCACACATCATCAAACAGATGACATCTACAACTAACTCACTAAAAAGCCACAAACAATAAATTATATATATATATATTATAATCTATCTATATATATATATAGATATATATATATCCTTCTTTGTATAATGTGTTAAAAACAGTTGTCAATCTGGGACTTTTGTTCAATTGCTTTAAGTTCATAGAAGTGTAAATGAATGTGATTGTGGAGTGATTGTGTGCATTAAATTAAATTTATTAAGAAATGTTTGAGTTCATATGGATATCTTTAATACTATTGACATTGATTCTGGACTTGAAAATCTGAGGTCAGCTTGAGACATTGTTGAGATCTCATCTGGAGACATTTGTGAGATTTCTTTCTCTTTGATTCAGGAGAAATGTCTCACACATTATTAGACCAACATTTCCCTTTTCTCTCTTTTCCTCTCACTGAGAAATACAACTCTACTGTGAGGAGCTAAATCAGGTTTTACAGTCTATATGGCCAATACAATGACGGCTTTTGAGTCAATAATCTTCACTAAAACTTGCCAACGATCCACATTAAATCTTTGAAAGACATTCATATTTTTGATCTAGCAGAATGCTATATTCAAGGTTGATTCGAGTTATTAACACAATATAAACCTTTGGTTTTGTATGTAGAGAACTGTTCACCCATGTTCTGTACACAGATTTCAGCTCATTATTTTTGTGTTTAGGGCCCAGCCCGTCATGACCAACGCTGCTATGGGTTTTCCACAAAGATCAAATAAGGTATCTTTATCTTCCGGCAAAACATATACATGCACTCGTTTCATTGAATTTCCTGCAAAAGTAACAAAATTGTGATGTATAGAGTTACTGTAAAACAGCATTACTCACTAACATGATATAAGATCACACCGCCCACCCCGCTGCAAACCAGAGACGATTTATTCGGACAGTCAAAGAGCGGTTACGCTACACAGATGATAACAGGCTGAATCTCTCAACGACAGCAAGCTTTTTACTATTAAACACACACACTTGCACACGTACACACACACAGATGTACGTCTAAACACACACTCGGTGCAATAAAAATGCACTTGGCATGTCTCCAACAAGTCGCCCTCTGGGGAGACCACAACGCTACAGTGCTTCCATAATTAAGCCATTGGCAAACAAAGAAATAGTCAGCTAAATGCTTCTTGGATATGAATCATAACATATCTACTGGGGCTTTCAGTACGTGAGCTCTTTCCTCAACTCAACACACTAATTGGTTCCCCTGCTCATTGTTTGTCATGCACAGTATGAAAGCACCTTAACTCAGATCCTCTCAACCACAACCAAACTCAACTCTCTCTCTCTCTCTCTCTCTGGTCTCTATCTCTCTCTCTCTCTCTC
>CM065659.1:1484160-1504160 GCA_033220385.1 Triplophysa yarkandensis
TCACAATTATGGAACTAGAAGAGTATGTTTAGGAAAACTGACCATTTGTCACGGAATGATTTTGATCAAATTCAACACACAACATTTACATTACATTTATTCATTTGGCAGACGCTTTTATTCAGAGCGACTTTACAGTATTAAGCAGTGGCCAATCATCACTGCAGAGTAAACAGGGGTGAGATGTCTTACTCAAGGACACTTCAGTTGGGATCTGCTGACACTGGGATTCAAACCCACAACCTTCTGCTTACAAGTCCAATTCTCTTACCACCACAACAGACATAAAACATAAATGTGAAATAATTTTTTACAGTTTTTTTACAGTTCATTTTTTACAGTTTTCAAAAATGTATTAAAAGAAATTGCTATTTGCAGTTATTTATAATGCAAGTAATTATTTATGAAATGATAAAAGTAGTTGCTGTGGTGTCGATAAGGTCACTCCTAAATGGTTTTATAATATTCATTATTGGTTTTTAAGCTTTAATTTAGCCAAATTTGCAAAACCAAAATGAAAAAAAAAGTTTAGTCAGGCTTCTTGAATGTAGTTTTCCAAAATTATATAGTGATATATAATATAGTCATAAAATTATTATTTATATTTTACTTAATTATTTGTATGCATGCATTTATGCCTTGTAATTTTGATCTATTTTTATTTTTTATTGATTTATACATGTTTACAAAGTAGAGAGGTTCAAGGATCAGTCACATAACACACACATACACAGCACATTCAAATATATCAATTTGGAAATATTTACTCGTGTTTATAATTATAAACTCTTTATACAATTCATATTATTAAATCAAATAATATTTGCTATTAAAATATGTAACTGATAAACAAAATTAAGTTCATAGATGACATATTATGTAAACACAAACTTTTATTCTGGATTTGGTAAATCGCAATGAATTGTTGAACATCCCTGTTAAAAAATCAATGCATAATTTTATAAGCTAACCATGCCATAAATATTAGTCCAAATTATCATTATTGTCATGATTATTGTGTCTTTTGTCTACTGTGTTTTAATAGCTAGGGTTGCCAAGGTAGTTGCTAGGGTACTGACTGTGGAGGTTCATTCTTTTCTTCGGCTTCAGCATTGATTTAGAAACGATTCGAAACCTGAGTTTGTACAGTAACAGTTGGCATTGTCAAGTGAAATGAACGATGAGTGTGTTGGTGGGCATGTGTTCTTTCACTCATTCAGGCGGGTACTAAGCGTTCTCTCCTCAGGGCATCGTGTCACACAGCTTTTGCCAAATGAAAACACGCTCCCTCGAGGGGGTCGTAAATCTACCTCCATTAATGGAGGACGTTCACAGAATGTCCTGCGTCGACACCGCAGACGTGTTATTTAATACCTGCCTGCGAATAGAAAGGGCCGGCGTTTCTCTTTTATCTCACCTCTATTTCCCTTTCGGTTTCCAAGACACTATCTATTCGTTTTAATTTAAGGCTGAACGTGGGCCGGGTATTCGTTATGTAGAGTCCAATGCTGTTGTTACCTGCCGGGTCTTGGACGGGTTACTTTCCAGACACATTCACCTCTGTGCGGGCAACCATGTGTTTGAAGAAGTGGGCGGCTTTGAAAGAGAAAGGCTTATCTGTTGACAGAATGAGAGTTTGTGAAAACCACAAGCTCGTGGTCATGATCCATTTTATTTTTTGTAAATGTTTAATGTCTTATTTACACAATTATTTATTTAGATCGCTTGTATTGTTATTTATATGTTTGGCAACGTACGCCTGTAACAAATATAGACACTGACCTTTATTACACCAAATACTTATAAAATACAAACAAAAATGTCTGGGGTGCTTTGACCTTTGAGTTAACTATTGTGTTGGTTATATGGATGCTTTTTTCACAGGATTCTTAAAAGGATAGTCCACCCGAAAACAAACATTTTGTTAGGAATAAGTCTCTCTCTCGATCTCTCAAAATTTACACAAATGTCTTTGTTTGATTTTAAAACAGAGAAAGATACTAAGATAAGCACTCTTAACCCTACAGTTCTTTGACCCCCATTGACCGCTCCAGTAGGATTATTACTATGGTAGTCAAAAGTGCCCAGAACATCTTGCTCTTCTACATTATTCAAAGTATCTTATTTTGTTTTAAAAAGAACAAAAAAATGTATTTCTTTTGAAATGGGCTCAGTAGGGTCTGAGCATTTGGTTATGAGCATTCTTCTAAATATCTTTCTCTATGTTTAAAAAAAACAAAATCTATTTATATTTGGAATAAAGTGTGATGTCAGAAGTTTGAAAGGTTTATTTTAAAGATTCATTTACATTCCTTCATGTTGTTTAAAATCTTTAGGACAGTTTGTTCACTGGAACAAAAAAGAAGGTATTTTGAGAAATGTATAAGTTGTTTTGTGTTTATACAATGAAAGTCAATGGTTCAGCGTTGGTTATGAGCAACATTGTTCCATATATCTGTTTTTGTGTTCTACAGATTAAAAAAGCCTTACAAATTTGAAAAGACAAAGTAATGGTGAGCAAATGATAACAAAGTTAAGTGTCCATCGTCTTTTTTATGTGTGTCTAATGTCACATTTACCACGATACTTTTGTATCTTCCCAACTGATCGAAAACGAATGATTCCCTTTTATATCCGTACACAAACAATAAGGTTGTTTTATAGAGCTCAGAGCCGGGGCAAATTCGGTTTTACACACCTCCGGTTTTGACCTTTAAGAGTTTAAGACACTGATAACTTATTGTTATGAAGAACTCGTAAATAACCGAGGCCTCCTGTTTTAATAATGTGTCCACAAAGCCGGGGGTGTTGTCTTGCTTGTTCAGACGGCTTCTGTCAATGATCAACATGCGTGTTCAAAATCTATCTTCTCTTCAGCTGGAGGCCTGTGCAAGACACCGGTTAAACTTTGACCTCTGAAAAGCGCAAAGGGAAAGAAAACAATGTCGCCTCGTGCTGCGTGTTGTCCGACGATAGCGTCCCCCGGGAGAATCGCGCAGAAGAGTGTGTGTGAGTATGCATGCGTTTCCTTTCCATGGCGAACAATGCAGTTCAGGAAATATGTTAGAACAAAGGCCAGACGAGGAGACTCTGGATCTCAGCACACACGGCTGAGACGGGCTGGACTACACATTCAGGGCTCAGTCTAGTTCACCTGTTGGGATTTAACATCTGGAGGTTTGTGAATTCGCATGTTAGGCTTACCGTGTGATCGTCACCGAAGGCCATGAAATGTCTCTCCGGATGGTGAGTGGATCGTTGACCGTTTTTACCCGCTGGTGATTATGATGGAGCGTTGTGAGACTAGTCAGGGTTACTTTTCATCTGTCGGAGTCAATTCAACTCCTGAAAAGCAAATGCTTCTTGGGTTATTTAGGAACTTGTAAATTATGGCTTTAAACGCTAAAACTAATATTATGCGATCTTTCTGGGTTGTTAAGCAAAGGTTTATAGGGAGATTTTTATTGAAGCTCATAAGAGTGATAAACTTCATCCAAGCATTCGGTTTGGAGGCTGTGGTGTCCGTGTCATGCTTTAACTAAAGCAAAAAACTAAAATCTGACAGTAGAAGATTTATTATTTAATTGTTTTTGAAGAATTACCGTCATGCCTTTCCTGGCAAAGTCCTACGATTAAAAAAAAATTAAAAAAAATCGTAATACAATCTTTATACTTATATTTCTGAAAACACGGTTTACTATCAATGCATTTTAATCGCCATTAAAATATCATAATTGCTGATGTTGTGTTCCAAAATCAATCAATATCAAAATGTGGGGCTGAAGACTTTTATAATTGGTTCTGGGCAGCGGTGTGTGTAATGTTGTCGCGGTTTGACCCGCAACAAAACAAGTTGCATGTGTTACGACTGTCAAACACAACTCATGTTTAAATCAAACCCCTCTGGGAGCGTTTTTCAGATGTTGTCAGATTGTGAATCTAGGTCAGGAAAACGAGATACAAAGTTAAACGGACACTCGGCTCCAGGTCTCGACTTGTTAGAGAGGTGTGCCGCAGAAGAAGTCTTCAGAATCCTGCAAGCAATGCCATCAATGTTTACTTATCCGATCATTCCCAAAACTTTTCACGTTCTCTCGAATCATTGGATGGAACGGGTGTTTACTTGGGATCTCAAATGGACTCGGCTTTGTTCTGACTTATTAACATTGTAAACAGCTTTTTAAAAGTTGTTTTATGTCCTGATGTCAGTAAGAAAACTTTGGTTCGCTTTTCAGCATAGTTTATCGTATATATATCCTTATACAAAGCTGCAGTTTGTAACTTGTTTCTGTTAGTTGAAAATAAACCAAATTAAGCAGGTACACAAAACCATACTTTTGCAGTCGTATGCTTATGATAATGATTTATAAGTTGAGACGTTTATGATTTTGAGAATTGTGACTTAAGCACGTTGGATGAGAGGTACATGAAGCACCCTGCAGTCTTGTATTTTGAACCAAGATGGCCATGACGCCAACTCATTACTGCTTTATTATTATAAAACCTTCTTTGATCACTTGTTGTTGGATTTAGATAGAATTTCTGGTAAGAATTTGATACGTTTGTGTTGTACATAATAGCCGTAAATGTCATTAGATGAGAGAAAGGGACTTTACAGTAAAACGTCCTGCCGCATCTCGCCCACTTTGTCCACTGCTCATTTTGTCCATTAACATCAATTGTCACCAGTCATGTTGTTCCAAGGAAGTATGCCGCCAATGTACAAGAATTCCCTGGAAAAGGTTAAAAACGCAGCCCATAACAAAGAGTCAGATGACAGATGTGTGAAAAGCTGGGGGCTTTGACTGCGCTCGGCACGGTTGTTTTGATGTATCTTGATGGCTTTGTGTTGTGCATGTCTCAAATTCCTGGTCACAGTGCCTGCAGGCCATTCAGAGGGTCTATATGACCCCCAGGATAGTTTTTATGTGTTCTTCACACTATAGGAGAGCACAAGTGATGCGTGTCTGCACAAGTGAGGCATGTCTCCTTGGCCGGGCCCTGCTGGATGTTCTTACTGGTGTGGACACATAGCGTGGATCATAATAACAGCCTCTTTTACTTGCTCACTTGGCGTTACTGTCAAGCAACCGGCCACAACGTTGACCTTTCATATTGCTGGTGAATGAGCGATGGTTGCGGCATGTTGTTGGGATTGTTTTAACAGAATGGATGCTGAATTGTTTATGATTGGTTGTGGGATGCTTGTTTGCCGGGTTGGTTATTGTAAATGCTAACAAGCCATGCTTTTTCAATATTCAGTTTCAGAGTTAAAAGAATTTTGACATATGATGTTTTTTTAACCGACTGTTATGTCAGCGTAAAGGTCATGGCCTAGAAACTCTAAAAAACACTTCATTTAGAATGTTCAGATCTGTTCCACCAAAAATTGGGAATATGTGTACATTGTGATTCAAGTCACAATAGAATATAGAAAACGTTAACAGTTTAAAACGAAAACAAAAAAAGATACATTTAGTTCTTTTTATCATTGCCGCACTGTTTTTTGTAAACGGTTTGTGCGTTTAAATGCATTGTTCAATGCTTCTGAGAAAAGTGTTTGCAAAGTAGATAGTTAGTTAACAATATGTTATATATACATTTTTATATTCAATGAAGTTGAAAATGATATGAATGCATTTATGTTCCAAAGGGAAAGTACGGGGGCAGTCGTGGCCTGGTGGTTCGAGTCTTGGACTCGTGTTTCGAAGGTTGCTGGTTCGAGACTCGTAACCAGCGGAAATACCACGACTGAAGTGAGACCCTTGAGCAAGGCACTGTGCCCCCTACTGCTCCCCGGGCGCCGCGGCATGGCTGCCCACTGCTCCGGGTGTGTGTTCACAGTGTGTGTGTGACACGTCACTTCCCTTCACTACAGTGTGTGCCTTGACCTTCACAAGTTTTCACAAGTGTGTGAAATCTAGTAGGATCTTGCGTTGATGAGCATATGTACATCAAGCAATGCTCACCTCTCGCTTTTGAAGCACTAAGGTAGCTGACAAAGGACAAAGATAAAGTCACGTCTTTGCTTCTTTGCAGATGTAAATACTTTATTTACAAACACATTTCTGAGCAGTTTGTCCATTTAGGTCTACTTTTGAAACATGGAGGCAAATTCCAGGTAAGACGAACTGCGTTGAATGCAGATCGAAACTCATTCTAAGCTAATAAAAACATAACAGTAGTTTATTCTTAGTATAACACGCTGCGCCTGGAACATGGCACAAGCATTTTAAACCATTTCTGATGGAATTGCTTCTCCCATGTCCTTATTTGCCTTTGACCCTTTAGTTTCTCCTCCTCGTGGACTAGCATTGATGTGATATTTTTAAGAGTGATTCAAAGTCGCCCGTAGAGGTTATCTTGAGGCCGGTTCTCCATCTCTCATATTATTGCAGCAGTCACGGGCCAGAACTCTCCGCCGCTGGCGGTGTGGCGCGCTGCTACGTTCCAGCTAACAGAGTAATGAGATTAGATATCTCTTACATAAAATTCTCCTCTGCCAGACGCACGCGTCCCTCGCCTCTTCATCAACGTGGATGGATGCCGGGGTTATATAGTGAAACTTGAATTCACCAGAGAAGAAATGTCCAGTGTTATAAATGAGCTTAGAGTCAAGTGGTATTTGCTAGATGAACTATACATTACATTTACTGCAGTGCTTTATAGGGTTTGAAAGGGACTATATTGGTGTTCCTTATAGGAATAGTTTAACCCAAAAATGTATTGACCTTATCCCATCCCAGATGTTTTTGGATTTTCTTATAATAATATCTTTCACTTTATTTCCAAATATTGGTTTGATGAAGCTTCTAAAAGCAAATATATCCATCATAAATTTGAGCAAAATGAAGACCTTGCATTATTGCAGAGGGTTAATAGTTTTTTTTTGTATGTGTATTATATAAAATACATTGGCACAAGTGGAGACCAATTGGATTTTAGGTTATTAATTTAAGAACGTTTATAAACCTTAAATACTAATCATTTTTGTAAACTCCAATATTTGATCTTAAACAGCGAAATTTTATATTAATATTAATTTTAATTGTCAACTCAACTATTTGAATTTAATGAAGTGAGATGTTATAATAATGTATTTCGTAATATTTATTTATAATTTATAAAGTAATTTTTAAATGTATAATTTAAAGTTTTTAATTTTTTAAATATATCATATAAATAATATAATATAATAATATTTGTTACGCGAATTTTGTTAATTATTTGTTTAGTTTTACTTAATTATTAAGTAAAATCCTACTTTAAGTATTGTGGCTAGGATTCGTTCTGCAATTGAATCAACCTGACTGCTAAAACTTTGACTTTTTTTTATCTAAACTTCACATCGGACTTTGCACGCTCCGCTGGTCCCAAGGTTTGCCAGCATGCCTTGATCCGGTCCCTCCGTTAGCATCTTTCGACACCTTGCGCATTCCCACGAGGAACATCCTGACCTCGCTTAACAACGGGCAAATGTTTGAATGAGGGGTGAGATGGGGCTTATTGGCCGGGATCATCATTGGCTTTTCATTGGCTTAACCCTTTTTTTAACGGAGAGAATGAGAAAGCTCAAGCTTCATTAGAGGCGTAGATGATTACATGGCGGTCTGCAGGTCAAGCATGCGTGACCCTGTTATGTCCCTCTTGTACAGCCATTGTCATGGAGAAATCCTGGCTAGCTGATTAGAAACACCCCCATAAGAAATAAAGAACACGGCATTCATTGAAATCGTAGTTTTGTGGTTTTGGTTTAATGTCTGGTTATTTTGAAGTCAATAGTGTGGTAGCAAACTAAAAAAGTAGATACATAATAACATGTAGTTTTACTCATTTCCAATGACACTATAGATTGTCTGGCATAGCTCAAGACTCTTCAATCAGCACAAATCTTCATGAGACCGTACGCTTGAGTTCCCACACTCTTCCTTATTGGACTCCATTCAGCCACAGGATTAAAAAGGCCTTGTTCATACGGAGGAAGAGGACCCTGTGCGTCATGTCTTGATAAGACATTGGAAGCAAATTTCCTGGAGGAGAAGAGAGGTGGAGAGGATATTCTTTAGCATTTCCCTTCTTTCTTGTCTTTTCTTTACCTTCTTTCCTCTCTTTTGTGCTCCGTCTTAAAGGGCCACACAGAAATGTTCAATTTAGAGTCAAAAGGAGCCCAATTAAATCTTTGTTGTGGCGCTGATGCACACAGAACGCTTCTGCTGATCCTGCTGCGTCTCCTTTTGGTACTTTCAGTCTGATTCTGGGATGGCCTGAAAATCTGCAGTCAAACAACTGGAAAAGGAATCGCTCTCATCGTTTATTCATCCTCATGTTTTTGACAATCTATATTTATTTTGTTTTTCTATGCTGGAACACAAAAGAAGGTATTTTGAGGAACGTCTCTGTGGTTTAGTGTTTCATATGCGTGTCAGTCGATGCCAACATTGGTTTTTTGATTAACAGGGAATCACATCGCCTCCATTCATTAATAGTGAACATTATTTATGTTCTACATACTTCAATGTTCCTGTGTGCCAATAGTTTACATCGTGTAGATTCTTGTAATTTATTTAGAGAGACCAGTGCTTAAGGGTCTGGTCTTCGGTGCAATGAGAAGTTTTATTGAATTAATCAGCGAGCCTCCATTTGTATACTTCAATCCATGAAATGGCTTTCGGATCAATAGAAAGAGGCTAAAGGGTAATTGATTTCATTCATCTCTGTTTTATGTTGAGGTTGGCATCCATTTGTGTCCATAACAAAGCAGAATAGCTGTCACTAATTGTTTTATTCATTTATAATGTATATGTAAATGTAGATTCTAAAATAAAGGTGCGCTCTTCACAAAAATAGTTGCCCAGTCTATACCCAGCATTGGGACGAACCCAACCTTTGGGTTAAATCAACACAAAAAATGCCTTATATTTGGCCTAAAGCGGGTTAAAACCACGGCCTAAAAACAGAAAAAAATTAATGTGTTATATCTTTTCTGTTTTTTGGATCAACATTAAACATTAACATTTAGTATCTGGTTCTACCGGTTTATAAGGTTATTTCTTAAATGATAATAGAGAATTTCATTATTTTCACTCTTTTGTGGCTTTTTAGGGTGGCATCACTGAATCGCCGAAAATTCTGTAATGGGCTCATGCAAGTATTACTATATTTTAATGAGTGTCCAAGCACCTGATATCAAAAGAACGTAAATCGTTGCCTAACCAACAGCGAAAACCCTTAATTCACGACCCCAAAGGCTAATTTGCAGCTGAGGCCTGTCGCTGAATTACAATACAATTATTTGTTAATATTTTTATGGAATATCATAATTAATAAAATTCGTTTTATAATTTTTTTGATGCACCCCTACATCCCCGCAGTAATGAGTCTGGGATTTTTATACATTCTTAAAATGAGCTCATTCACAAATTAAACCACAGAGTTACATAAAAGAATTAGTTTGCATTACAATGTAAAGCAAATCTCAAAGTTTGTAAACTTGTTTTATCTGAGATATACCTTTAAAGATAGGATGGCTTATTTAAGACAAATCTCATCGGGCCGAAACATGGACTATCTACGATGGCACGCTTGATGTGTTAACATCACATGCTCTACCATGGAATTCCTTATTTGTCACTTTGTTATTAAAACATTAAATAGAAGTATAAAATAATGTTATTAACTCGTTACAACTAATTTCAAATAAGGTTTCTTATAAGCAGAAATTTTAATTTTTTCATGATGTTTCTGAGTTTGAAAGCAACGGTGTAAAAACGCAAACCTTCATTTTGCCGTGAATTCCAAAAATAGGAAAATATTACACTAT
The DNA here is from genome assembly GCA_033220385.1 of Triplophysa yarkandensis. NCBI lineage: Eukaryota > Metazoa > Chordata > Actinopteri > Cypriniformes > Nemacheilidae > Triplophysa > Triplophysa yarkandensis. Next base: position 1,493,981 of record CM065659.1, read on the forward strand.
TCTCCAGCGTGTAAAGAACAATGCACAGCTCGGGCTCATTGCATAGTGCAGCATCAATAAAAGATTCAGCCGTAGGGGATCCGCATACACTCGCATGCACAAAATTTAATTTGATAAAGTACAGCTCTCTTGCAGGTTATGCTGACATATCAGCAAACCCGAGACACGGAAATTACAGGCCGTTCACATCTCTTACTTCATGCTTCTATTGGTCGATTTCAATTATAGGAAAAGGGCTAAATGGCGGTTAAGATATAGTTTCATTTGGTGTTTGATTCCCATAGAGAATTTGTGTGTCTTGAAGCCGAGACTTCATCTGCTATTGCATTGTTGCATTTATATGTTGGATCTGAGAGGTGGCTTCAATAAGACATGTAAATTTATGAAATTAATATTTAAAATTATGCTTCTGCTTGGGTTTTTTCTGTAATTCAACGAGAGAAAAATGTAGATTTTCTTGCAGAACCCACAACCCAGCATTTTAACAAATATATTGTTGACCTCATCCTAAATGAGCAACATTATTGAAAAACATTTGTACAATATTAACATTTTCTCATGCTTATACCTATGCACGCCATACACACACATGCACACGCACACAGACACACGCACACAGACACACGCACACAGACACACGCACACACGCTTACGCACAGACAGACAGACAGACAGACAGACAGACAGACAGACATACAGACAGACAGACAGACAGACAGACAGACAGACAGACAGAGTGCTCTAATGAAAGTTCTTCTGTATTTGATAGAGACAGCCCTATTAAGTTTTTTAGTTAATTTTGAAAATTAAAATTGCTATTTTGTTTTAGCATTTGCTAAAAAATAATTTTTTTACTAATTGTTTTATTGAGAAAGGACTCTTTTTTTTGTTGAACATTTACTTGTAATAGTGAACTTTTGGTTAGTCATGTCTTGTCCAAACAACTCCCTCTCTTTTTCCCTTTCACTCTCTTATACATCCTCGGCTCTCTTCCTCCTGATTTCCCAGAAAAGGCCTGCTTTCAAAGTCCACACACACAGCTTTCTTTCCTCAAATCAAACAGGAAGTTTCTGTTTTCCACACCCCGCGTGCTGTGTTCATGTCAGACGCTATTAGAGATGATCCGTGGAAATACGGTGTGCGATATGCCATCATGTTTTTTTTGTTGTGTTCGATGCCCTCAGGGCAGCGGTGATGACAGTGTGCCATCCTCAGTATTAGAGGATAACAGACCTGTCAAAATCACAGTTTTCCACTTTTTTGGCCTTAAGTGCGGACTGTACCCTGGAAACAGGACACAGCGGAGGTCCGCCCAGGCCGAATTTATCTTTCCACACATTTTTTATTTTCCTGATTATTTCTGTTTTTAAGAGATCAGTTCGGTCTCATTTCCTCTTTTATAAAGCCAGCAGAAGCACATCCTCTACGGGTTTATGACTAATACACACAAGAGTCGGCAGCTGATGGATCTCCAGAGGCTCTTCGGAAGGAAATTCATTTAGCTACTTTTTGTGAGGAATTAATTTGATACGGACATCTGCAGAGAGCTACAGGAGTCATGCTGCGATTTTTGGGGGGCTTTAAACTTTTTATTGCAGCTGAACAGGAGAAGCAAGAAGGTTATGAGAAGTATATTTTAAGGTCCCAAAGCATATTGCAGTTTGTCAGTGGATTTTGTGAAACATACAGTGTATAAAGAAATAAACCATAATTGTTTAAAACGCCTTTATTGCTTTATATATTTTGCACATATGAAAGTGAAGAGAGGGTAGGTGATGGGAAAGGACCGTTTAACAGGCTTGCATTTTGCATCCATACATGCACACCACAGGTTCACCAGTTTCACCCTGCTGTCTGCACATTTCCTCTGGACGGCGAAGATGATGTTGGCCGTGCTAGCCTGGCTCGCATCCAAACTGTCTCTATCTCCCGCGGCCAGTCCTGTCCAAAACCAGCAGTGAATTAGTCACAGTCCATCCAGACTCCTGTCATAAAGCTGTCCGCTCTGAATCGGGAAACCGTTCATAAATACACAAAACCTACACATGGCAAAGTGTTACTTTGTTCTCTTGATACAACATACACTCATGCAGAACAATGAAGGCACATGATCATACATGCACCGAATCATCTTTAACTCGGTGTGTCTGTGTGATGTGGAACCTTAAAAGTGACTGATTTATAAGGACCAAATTTAACATTACTTGCCTCAAAGACCTTAGAGACTTGCCCCAGGATTGTTTTCTAAGTATAAAGACAAATAGTTCACATGGGTTTAGTGATACCAGCAGGGCTTTGAATGATAGAACGTGGTCCAATTTCAATTTTCCAGCATGTCGCTGTGCAAAATAGTATTGCGTTTACTATAAAATGAGATGCTGGCTTTGAATTTGGTCTTATACTTGAACATTGTTTTTATGACACTGTTTTGTATGTGTTTTATAAAACTAATAAGGTGTTATTTCACTTTTCAGAATACTTCTCTTAGATTTATTAATACTTGATTTTTTAGGTACATTTTTGGACTTAAAACTTGAAGGCCTGTTCTCACCGAGGACGGTTGGCATGAAGTTAATTTTAAAAATCATTCTGAATCAAAAATGAAAAATGATGTCAAATTATGGCACGATGTTTTAAACCTGTTTAGCTTACTCTCCTCTGCGGAACACATAATAAGTTATTTTGGGGAATTTTGGTAAATGACACCCATTCATTTGCATTATGTCCTCACAATACAATGAATGGGTGCCACTGCTGTCCGGTTACCTACTTTCTTCTTAATATCTTCTTATGTGTCGAAGTAAGTCATACAGGTCTGTAATGACAAGAGGGTGAGAAACAATTCAGTTAAATGTAAAATGTTCGTGATTGTGAAATCTATTATTCTTAATATTCCTAATGAGAGCTTTTACTCTGACAGGGAGAAGAGTCCCACAGGGACAAGATCCCATTTTACAATTTTTGACCGAGTCAATCTTCATTATGTTGCTGCTTCCTGTTCTCAGAGTCTCCCTGGGGTGCAGCACTCGATTTGATGTGGTCATTTTAACATGCCATGTCTCATTGTACCCATAGACACGATGCTGTGCTGTCCTGAATCCAAATGTCTCGTGGTGCCTGGTATATTAAACACATTTAAACTGTTATACTGAGAATGAGCTATAGTGCACTTCTTATGTCAGTTTTTAATTTTCCATCACCTTCTTGTCATTTCACATGTGTATGAATCCTCAATCACAAGAAAATATGTTGTTAATAACAAAGGTGATAAACGGAAGGCACACTTGTACTTCTATTGTATGGACACAAAATCAATTCAATTTAGCAACATTTTTCAAAATATCTTCTTTTTTACGAAGGATAGAAAGACAATTAGGTAAAAAATGATTATGACAGTTTTGCCACTTTTTTCCCTGATTTCTAAAATATTCTGTTTTTATCTAAACACGTTTACTAATTTAAAGAATAAGCACATGGTTGAGTTACATGTTATTATAAACATATTAGAAATCAGATGAATTAAAATCACATGAGCTGAAAATCAAAAAGCATTAAAATCTAATGAGCTCGATGCTGCGTGAAACATGCAAAAGATTAAAAAAGAAATGTCCTTATCAGCATTATTTAAAGAAAATATATAAATAATAATATATGTAAAGTTGCCAAAAAGGCAGATGTAAAAAACCACTTCTCATCCTTTTTGTTCATCATGTCTTTATTTCAGGGCTTCTTAAAAAAATCTTTTAATGCTTTTGTTTAATTGAGCATCACTTATTTAAGGTCTGATGTTTTTCTTGCAATTAATTTGTTCTTTTTATTAGCAAATTAGAAGACGTTCCACTTCTATTTGTTGCTTGACAAATGACATCCATCACCGATCCTTCTGTTTCTCCACCGGTGATTATCACTGTTCTAGCAAGCACCCACCCGCCCCCCGCTCCATTTTCTCCTCTAACCCCCCCTCGCCTCCTCTTCTCATGGATAGAGGAGCACTGCAGCATCCAGTGTGTGTGAGACAGCAGCGACCCTCCGCACGCCGCTCACATTAGGGGTGCGTTTTACCTGAGTCAAGCTGTCGTCTCGGGGACGCCCCGTTGAGAATATTCGGCTAACTGAATGAAGAGGGACCGTGCTTCTGGTTTGACTTTGGATTCGGAGCCTGGGGTCGCTGCATCCTCGTAACCGAATCGAGATTCGAGTTTGCAGGGATACGGCACTCATCAGGATGGCCCGTATGAACTGGTGCTTTGCAGCTATCCTCAACTGGGGGAAGTTCCTCTTCTTCTGTCTCTTTCCTCTTAGATTGTCCAGGAATGAGAAGGTAAGCCCACATCATCCTCAGCACCCCACCATCTACTGGAGAGTCACCTTTTGGGTTTCATTCATGTTCTTCATTCACCTTCTTCTCTTCTTTGGATGAAATATATCCCACCGGTACGCAATGTCAATCAGACGGGGACGCTCTGGTTTTTACAGCCACAACACTTTGCTTGAGTGGGCGCCCTCTCATATCTTGATGCCGTGGGACGTATGAAATATTGCAGGTTGTAAAATTTCATCTTGAGCTGACGGTGTGCTTTTACCGCCACTCGAATGATTATCATAACAATGAGATGCTTCAGTGCATCAAGAGATTGTTTCTATTTTTGCTTCCGTGTGACACATAGAGGCAAAGATCTCAGAAAAGTCACCTACGTGAAGGTTGGCAATGCGTACACGCAATTGGTCATGAATTGCGGTCTGACGCATTTCGCAACGCATCAGTGAACAAAAGTGAGCTTGTGATGCTCATAGGTGAGTTTGCGTTCCCGTGCTCAGAGTACAGTATGTGTTGGTCTTAGTTGTCATCATCTGGTGTTCTTCTATCTGAAATTTGCTTGCAATGTCAAGGTCATATGTTTAGTCCTTGGAAACCTGGATTCATCTCATTGTCAAAGTGCACCAACTAACCCGAATTCACCAATAAGCTTAAATATTCTGCTTTGAAGAAAAGAGTGCCCAAATGCTTCGATTGTAGTCTTATCCCGCAAACCCAGTGGGATGACCATGCTGGCCTGCATTTACATTTACAGACGTTCTGGACGTTAACCAGTGCCTGATGGAGCGCTTGGCAGGAATAAAAAGCTCATGATATCTACAGCGTTCAGGCCATTGGATCATGTCAATGCTGGCTCAAGGCCACGGCTGTTTATCTGGCATTAAGCTCTTGGTATGGTACTTTTTGGCGGATGGGCAGGAATAGCTCCTCATGTTCCCTGATATGCCCTCTGTATGGTTTGCATTCTTCTTTTGATACCCAAGCTGTTTGCAACAAGGCCAAAAACACCTTTGTGCTGATATCTGCTGGGACACGAATCACCCGGGCACCAGGACACCAGACGGGTGTAGGGATGACAGATTTGTTTTGTTTGGTAAACCTTGTCTATGTTTTTGAGGATTTGATGAACATTGTGTTTTTATGTTTGACATCACCAAACAATCTTGTTTATTAAGCCCAGAATCTGATAACTCGGAAGAGAATGGTCAGGATGTGACCAGTCAAAGTTTTTCTTAGGTGCAGGTCAGGCTTTCAGAAATACACATTTGAAGCATATTGTCTCTTCTGTCAATAAAAATGTTATTGTTTGTATACTTTTGTTTGTTTAAACTATATCTTGCTTGGGCATGTTCTAGACTAGGAGGATGTTTGATTTCCAGAGTAGTGATCGTTCATTCAAAACAAAAAAATCATCATTTTCTCTCATTCTTTACATTTGAACATGTATGACTCTCTTTCTTCTCCAGAAGATATTTTGAAGAATGTTGGGAATGTTACAACATTGACTTATTGTGTATACAGTAGGAAAAGTTGTTGTTCGGGTTACTAACATTCTTCAAAATATCATCTTTTGAAGTACACTCTTAAAAGTGGGTTTTTGACAAGGGGGTATGTAAAGGAAGACAGAAATACATTTTGGTATAAGGGTCCCTTTAAAAGTGATATCTTGAATGAACCATGTAAGTCAGTTTGAATAAATCTGGAAAATGCATAAAGCTACAAGTATAAAGCCAGCCTAACCTGCAGTCATTTAGAAACAAAGTCAGTGTCCTGCTGCGGCATAATGTGGTTTTAGCATATGCATTTTTATTTCACCCCGAAATCAATTTCAGGATATTGGCATTTTGATAGTAGTCCTCGCTGTTTATCATTGGGGAGATGAAGTGCTTTTGCTCTCATTTACTTAATGTGTTCACAGCTGCTAAATTCAAAGCCACTCACACGTTTGGCACGGAGAGAAATGTGTGCTTTCCACCATGTCCTTTATGTCCCCAACGACATTATCTGTGACATCTTGTGATGCTAAACGCACATCGACGACATATAAAAATGCTTAAGGTTTTATAGGTGCTCAAATGGTTCTTTGTTGGGGACAGAATTTTCTACCCTACAAAAGAGTCTTGGCAGAATTTATTTTAATTTTATGTAAGCCAAACTGAAAGAAAGAAAATATTCGTAATCACGATTATTAAACTACAAATATTTAAATTAAACACTGAATAATGACAAATGTAATAAATAATCTGAATATTTTAATAATCAATAACATCACAAAAAAATGACTGTTTTAATTTAAATGTAATATTCATATTTTATTAAAAATATTTATATTCATATTATCGTATTTATTGTCAATTAATAATGCATAAAAAGAAAAAAAAAGAAAAGTAAGATAATAATTGTGTTGCATTCTGATAAACAGAATAAAATTCTCTTATTATTTTGTCATCATAATAGTTGAAATTGATTGATTCATTTTACAACCCTAATGTAAGGAAAGAAATAGTTTTTATTTAAAAAGCTAAAAAAGTAGTTATATTCCGTTGCTGCAGAGAACCTTTTATAGAAGCGTGTGTTCTGTTAAATTACCCAGCACATGATTGACAGCTCTATTTATCCTTTGTGTTTTTATCTCATGGCTGTACTGGATTATACAAACATTTTTCTTATCTAAGTGTTCTTAAGTGCTCACTGTGTTCCAATGTCAAATGCAAAGACGTGCTTTGTTTCAAAGCATTTCTCTTTTTTTGGATAATTTTGTAACTGGTATGAGTAAACCTATTGAGTAATGGAGCAGTATTTATTAATAATGTCATCTATTATGTATTATATATCAGGTAATAAGGTGGAGCTGAAGAAGAGATCTGATATCTGGTAGTTTTGAACTCTGTGTTAACACAGTTTAGTAGCGCACAAAGTTTGACAAGCGGAGAACCGCAGTGATCTTCTGGTAGAACTTTCTGGATAATCCTGTAATACGTTTGGCAAGCGTGGGGTTTGTTAGTTTGGCACTCACAGCTGTGGTGTGTGATAGGTTAGAATGACATCTGACCGCTGGAAAATCCATGCCCTCTGACTTGTTTTCTATGATGAAAGGTTGGTTTTATTCATCTGGGAGGATGTATGTGTATGCGTTTTTAAATAGACCATGTGTCGGTACACGTGAGAGTGAAGTCACGTGGGTGTGTTTTGCGTTGTTTGCGTAGAACAGAAGAACAGATGTGTGTAGTTGTGAAAGTAATAATATGATACTGAACCAGAGTATTCAACAAGTAACAACAAATCATTGTGAACAAACACAAAAGACACTTAACATGTTTCATATCGCACATCCGTTTCATTTATTGGCAACTCATCTGTTGTACGAGTCATGTAATACGACTGGAACTATAGATCTGGAGAACATTATCAAAAGGAGCAAAAAGCAAAACAAATGTTTTAATTTAAACTGTTACAATTAATATAGCACATATATCATAAGACATAAAAATGTTTTTTAAAATAGTAAAACTAACATTGTGATGGATAACTGTCACTCTAAATTCCGATTGGACGAGCCACATTCATAACAGTTGTTAGGAAAGCACCCTGATGAAAAAAACGGTCATTTATTCCCTCCCGTGTTCACCATTCTTCAAAATATCTTCTGTTTTGTTCTGCAGAAGAAATTATTCACACATATTTGAATTGACACTTGCATGAGTAAATGATGAAGAATTGCTCATTTTTGCTTGATCTCTCCGTTTAAAGGTCTAGTACACACATCAGTGACTCAACATGAAGTACGTGTTATATTTGCGTCGCTTGGCAACTGTAAACAACCCCACCAAATAGCCTGGCACACATCCCACTGTGTTTTTCTCATTTCTCCATGTTTCTCCATCGCCGTCACGTGTAAAGCAGTTCGGCCCACCGTTTATTCTGCGCCTCGTCTATATTGGTTTGCACGTTTTTATCATCAAACATTATATACTATCGTGCAGCCAGCCCGGCTCGTTTCCTCCCCTCCCATACTTCCTTCCTTCCTCTGATCCTTTCATCCTCAAGTCCTGTTACTGAAAAACTAATAGCACCATTTTCCCCAGAACAGCCCCGTTTGACTCTGGCAGTACCACTCGGAGAGGGACTTTATTATCATAATGGAGGCAAAGAGTATAATGCGTGCGTTTCGTCTGTAGAGAAGGACTCGGCTGAAGGTCGTAGCCATGTTGATGCAGAGCCACGATGGATTTCATTATGCCGTGTGTTTTTGCAGGACCCCCTCCTCCTCCCTCTTACACACAGACCGCGGTTGGCAGATTATGCTGGGCTCTGCACCACATCTCCGTCTGTCAGTGGAGATACCGTTTATGCTTTTGTGCAATGATTGACGCTTTTATCTTAGTTTGATGTATTTGCTTTATTTTCAAGCACGTTCTCTCGAGACGAAGATTAGAGATTGTTGTGAAAGAAAATAAATCAGTGCTGCGCCACTCTGACTGATTCCTAAATCTGCTTGGCCACTAGAGGCTGCTCTGGGTTGTCTTGAAGAAAAGGCAGCTCCTCAAAAGTGCAAGAGCTCTTTTTCTCCGTCGAAGGTGGAAGTTAATGTTATCACTGCAGTGGGTGTCAAAATCAAATGTGCATCTTTATTCGGTTATTCCTTAAATGGGATTTAGGTGTCGGCCTGTTTTTCAGCTTATGCACTGTGACATTCTTCAAAATATCTTCTTTTGCATTCCGCATAGCGATATTAAATCAAATATCTTTGGTGTTTCCTTGTGAAACTGGGACCTTAATGGGCAAACTGGACATCTACACTTCTTTGCCAAATGTATTCGCTCACCCATCCTAATGATGAAAATCAGGTTTGTCAATCACTCTCACTCTAAATGACTCAAGACATTGTGGACAATTCCATGCTCCCAACAGTTTGGATCTGACCCCTTCCTCATCCAGCGTGACATCAATCCACAAAGCAAGGTCCATAAAGAGTCTGGTGTGGATCAACTTGACTGGTCTGCACAGAGTCCTCAACCCGATAGAACACCTTTGGGATGATTAAGGAGAAGAGACAGAGAGCCAGGCCTTCTCATCCAACATCACAAATGCTCTCCTGGAAGAATGGTCAAATATTCCCGTAAACACTCTCCTAAACCTCGTGGACAGAATTGACAGAGGAGATAAAGCTGTTATAAAGAGTGGACCGACATCATATTAAGCTCTGTGGATAAGGGAATGGGATGTCACTTTAGTCAATGCAGGTGAGCGAATACTTTTGGCAATATAGTATAGGTCATTCCGCGTAAAGCCGGTTTATCTGAAGAAGGTTGTGAAGAGCTTATAGTTGTATTTTGGGCTCCCCTGGAGCTCCACTGATGTCTTTAACTCAATTCCTATCACTTCTCATTTCAATAGACAACAGTTACCCTTTAGTCTTTGTTTTTCGATACTGTGTAGAAATGCTATAAGTGTGTGGATTTTGGAGAACGATACATACATTATCGCTGTTCTAGTGTTCTGGTAAAAGAGCCATAGGACCAGGTTGGCCTTGACATCCCTGATGGCTTCAGATGCTTGCTAAAGAAATTCTTTAGGCAGTTTAGTACTTTATCATCCATGTTTGACAGCTCTGTTTCCAGCTGTCAATCACCTTTCTTATGCAGGAAGCAACCAGTCAATTGGAAGTTTTTAGCCTATTGATGATATTACAAATAGTTGTTGTAATGTAGGTGTGTGTTTTGATTTCTGATTATAAAGATCATTAATTGAAAAAAAGTCTAGAGTCTGTTTTTAGAAGGATTGGGAGATGGAATTAGAAGCCATTTCCCACATCATCAGACATATGAGAAGGCATGGACATAACAATGTTTCTTTAAGTGG